>KQ435789.1:1284002-1294186 GCA_001276565.1 Melipona quadrifasciata | reverse complement strand
CTACAGGCTTGTTCAGTTTTTAAAATTAAAATTGCGCAAAATTACAAAGAGAATTATAAATTTCTTTCGAAGAAACACCCTGTCGATCTTTTCGAACGTGTTTATTAGTATGAATTAGTTGCACAGCGTTCGAGGTTATACAAAATCCAAATTCTTCTGTTGCACGGAAGAAAGGAACTCGTCAGAGGAAAAGAAATAATAATAATAATAAAAAGAAAAGAGGAGATTTTACACTGCAGCGAAGTGAAAGAGGATAAAATAATTGTTCGTTTAATTCCTCCATTACCGTAAAGTCTGCATCGTATACCTACGCACGTGTATGTAAAAAAGAAGCGGAACGAACGTAAAACAGCTTAAAATATTTTTTAGGAAAAATAGCCGAGAGTTTTCATTTTGAAAACTTTTAACTTTAAAAAAGTTCCGGCAGTATACAATTGGATTAACGTTTATTCAAAACCTTAATATGCGCTGCTAAAATGAAAACGTATGGAATGAAAAGGGGAGCTTTAGAACCATAGTACCTACTATGTACCGTGAAATACCGTTTTCCCAAACTTTGCAGTTAGTACCGCGGGATATCATATCTTAAATTTCCCCCAACATTTAATCGCTGGCGATGACATTAAAGAAAGGGGAATATTCTATAATGGAGAAACGTTGTTCCACGACGAAAAGAAGAAGAAAACGTTGCGACAAAATTGTCGGAACTTTGTTACTGCGAATTATCGAGGTAATCGTGTAACTCTTTTACAAAATTTTAAACTTCGAAGACGCAACGCATCGCGAGAACTTTCGACAGCGCAAAGATGTTTGAAAGAGTTTGTATTGGTAATAGAGTAATTCAATGTTAAGCTGTGGGATTGAAGATTGATAAGATTTCACTGTGGGAGATGTATCGTCGATAGTTTATATCTCAAACGAGAGAGAAGTGATGGAAATAAACCACAACAGATAGCAACGGAAAAGCGAAAATTGTTCGTCAGCCGAGGAAACAAAGAAAGGACGAATATAAGATTTTATCGCGTCTATGAATTTTTGTGACTTAATCAAACGTTTGAAGAAAAAGAACTCGTGCATTTAAAGTTTTGCTCTACGAAACGACGTTTCAAATGAAAGATCAAAAGCTTCGACGATCGTGGAACCGGCTTCCAAAACGAAACTTGCAAACATCTCCATTCTCTCATGCACGGCCATGGCAGAATTACATTTGACGTGCTTACGTACGTCTTAAAAAGGATAAGCTGAATCCGCTCTACAATTTTACTCGTGTGTGTTACGTGGGTACTCCGTACGTTTAGTGGAACTTGAAACCTGTTGGAGAGGACAGATATTGAAATTTCCTGTCGGTGAAATCTTATTTCCATGAATGACGCATTGTTGAAGAATTATGCGAAACTCGTTCGGCTTTGCTAAAGTCTTCCCCCTCGCCCGTACCCTCCCCATCCCACGGTGAATCGGATACTACTCCTTTTTTCTTCCCTTTTCTCTTTGACAGTCGACTGTCGTCATTAGGACTTTACAAGCTCGACGCGAACTCTCCGAAGGGATACGTGCCGGGAATCGTGACTTTATACGAGCTTCGAGAAGAAAGCTTCCACGATTCCAAAGCGGCCGTTATACATTTCGCGGGGCGGAAAGGTTTCGTGACCTCTTATTCATCGGGAAATCGACGTGGCGTGGGTTGAAAGTAAACCGAACCCCGATAGACTTGTAAATCTATCGTCTCTGCTTGTCGTAAATGTTAATCAATACCCATCTGCTGTTGCTGCGAGTCAAATTTCAACTGTCTGGATGGACGTTCCAGTCGAGAGGGGTTGGAGTTTGTAAAGAAGTAGCAACTTGTATCGAAAGTTGAGCGAAACGATCAAATTCGTATTTTGCCGTTAATTAAAGAACATGCACTTGCATGCTTAATTATTTCTAAACTGCAACGAAGCATTCGCTGCATAGTTGAGAAAGATTATGGAAAAAGGAGGACAGAATTCTCCAGTTGTTCTTTTCAAATTTTATTATAAAAAAATTATCACATCGTCGGAATTGGCAACAATTTCCTTTTCTTGGTCCTAAAGCGCCTAAATTTTATTTTAAAAATACAAATCATTTTGCAACACGACATAAACATCGAAATAGTCAATTGGATTGAACCGCCAAAATTTCAGATGGCAGCTCTCACTCTTCGCAGAGTAAATTCCAAAATATTCCAAAACATTTCTCAAAACTACGTTCAATTATCTCTCAAAGATCTCTCGTACGAGATGAAACGCAGCAAGATAATCGTCGAGTATCTCGGCCGAATGGTAATTATTGGTCGTTATTCTCCGAACTGATGAAAATATCTCAGCCTTGAATTCGGTGTGTTCAGGGCCACATGCGCTCGACAGTGATTACAGTTTAACTGTACACCGAGCTATCATCGACTGTAACGAGCCCCGTCGATGAAAAAGGAAAAGAGGAACAGAGTTTTACAATGGCCAATCACGGTGCTCACGATTTAATTATGCTAATGCAACGTTAGGCGTTCGGACGGAGCTTGCTCGGGTTTGCAGTGCCGCCGGATCGACGTAATTGTCGCTGACTTCTTAATAGCTCGAGCAATTATCCCAACGAAGTACTGGGACTTGAGGGGAAGTTAATTCAGGTCGACGTTGGAATACAATTTCGTCGTGTCACGGTAACGATCCGACCGTGGCGCTCCTACATATTCGCCGACGTGGAACTCTTTTTCATCTGGCCAACGAGACACTCGCGGCCCCGCCGGTTTTTAAACGAATGAAAATCTTCCGTTACGCGGCGCGACGTTCCCCGTTCGAAGACCAAGAACTCCCGTCTCTCTGGTAATTTCCGTCCGCGACGTTCTCATTGACGCGTGGGCTGCCTGGAACATCGTCGACCGCGCGATGCGTCGCGGCCTCACGTGAAAATTCAATTCGCGAACACGCCGCGGCAAGGTTAACCGTTACCTCGCTCTGGCTGAAACGTTAATGCCCGTTTCAACCTCCTCCACCTCGAATTAGTTTTATTTCGTCGGACAAATTGACTCTCGTCTCGGAGTAACGATAATTTACAAGTCTTTAAACGTCTTCAAATAAAAAACGACTGTGTGAATGCCACAACATTTTAAGAAACTCTACGCAAACCTGTCTTTGAACGTTCTTTTTCCTTTTTCTTTTTTTTTTTTTTTTTTTTTTTTTACAAGAATGTGCGTTTTACCATTTTATTCGTTCCGTCGAAACGCAAACAGTTCCAAATCCGAGAGGGGCAGGGACATTTTGACGTGGTAGAAAACGACAACTTCCAGTGTAAATATTGTGCGACTACCAGTGCTATTACTATTACCGCGCAAGTTTAATATTTGATGTGTATTTAAAGGTGGGTCAATATTTTATTACCGCAAAAAGATATTACCACTTCTACAAATGGAGCCGTACTCACGAAACGAATATTTGTTTGTCAAACAAATATGTACATCGCGATACTGGTTCGTGTGCTTTGCGTTACCCTGCCTGAATCTTGGATTATAATTTAACGGTATCCCGCGAAGCCCTCGCGGCCCAACTCGCTATCGTTTATAACATTTCCCAATTGAAATGAATCCCCCTCTCCTCTAATCACTGTAAACTCTTATTTTCGCTACTCCCGTAGTCAGCTAATTGGATCGTGTGCTACGCCGTACGCTACAGCCTCGGTGATTTACGTTCCACCGCGAAGGATGAAGCTTCCCGTGCTTCCAGAGTCTTCTCGCGTAATGTTCTGCCGACACGTTTATGCCTCCAGTATAGGTGGGCCAAACGCTTATTTATACGCGCCGAAAGCCGAACATTTCCCATCTCGCCTCTGCCGCGCGTTTTTATTAAAATATTCAGCGGACGCTCCTCTAATTCCAAAGCGAAGTGTTTCGAAAGAAAAGAAAACGAGAACACGAGACAAAAGAATAAAAGTTCGAGCTACGTGAATGTAGCGGGAAGAAACTAGAATCAAAACGACAATAAATATCGTGCAATATTGGGTTAAAAAAATTGCAACGTAAAATTGCGATCTTGGCCATATTTTCGATGACCGTTTTCAAATATTGTTTTCGTGAAATCAATGTTTTATCGCGCAGCGATAAATGGAAAAATAACGAACGAAACTGATAACGTAAATAAGTAAATAATAACAAATATACGCAAATATATAACAAAAATATACGAAGGATTCATTGTTTAACGGAGTCAAAATCAAGGGTGGATTTGCTGCGTAAATATAAAATAAATTAAACGGCGCGCTATCGAATAAAATTAAGACGCGCACGCGCAGTAAATCTTTATCAAAATAATAACGAAAGTAATGAAACAAAAATGGTAATATGTAATTTTACTTGGATATTGTTTTGAAATGTACCAGTCGATATACCTCGATCGACGTGAAATTTTGTGGGAATCTTTTAGGGGGATGGAATATAAAATTTTACCTCCTGAGTTTATTAGTTTCTGAGATATTTATTGTAAAAACTTTTTTGACGTACATTGAAATCTTGTTAAAATAACGTGATTTTCAATATTTGTAGGATGTCTTCGTTAATTTAATATATTTAATCATTCACAAATCATGTAATGCAAATGAATTAAATCGAAAGAAGAAAGCGATGACCAAAAATGAGATTTAACTATACTCGTTATAGGTGGAAATTTCTATAGATATTGAGACTGACACCGTTATTACATCATCGGTTAGTTGACAATCGATGACGACAACTATTACAGTGGAAATGATTGATTATAACCAAAATTCAATGTATCAGTATCTTAATTAATCATTGCTTTTTATTAAAACAAAAAAGTAAAAGCTTTTTGCAAATATCTCGGAAACTAATAACTCGCTAATAACAGATACCCGAAAAACAAATTTTATATTTGGGAATATAAAATATCTTCTCTCGTTCCTCCATCTCTCAAAATTTCACGTCCATCGAGAGCACCAGACTTTTATTTATTTCTGACCTGTATGTTTTACTGCTCCTTATCAATACCGGGATCATCGTTCATTTATTTCACCCTATACTCTGACCAAAGATCATTATCATACATTGCAATTTCTGTATGAATTTCGTTTGACGCTTCTCATTTTCAATTTCAATTTCAAAATATACACAGGCATCCGCGTACACGTGTATAAAGTTCAGTGCAGAGAGCCATCCTTCGCTTCGATTTAACGAGTCTGTGCCGGTACAATACAAACGCGTGTGTTTTTAAGTTCTCGACTCTATTTACATACCATTTACATAGAAATATTCGAGTCCTCCAATGGATTCTAGCAAATTCTCCCCTGGCATTACGTTGAATCTCGGTTTTCCACGGTACAGAGCCGCCTTCCCTTTTGACAATACGGAATCACGGACGGCGGCGATGCTCTTCCCAGGTGTGGTACGAGTGATTGCGTAATTGCACCCATTGACCCTTTATCGCGCGGTAACTTACGCGCCATTACCTAAGGGACCTGTAATTCGATGCGACCAGTAAACGTCGTCACCCTTTTTCCCCTTCTGGTTGTAGCACGACGGGACAACATACGTGATCCTACGCGTAACCATAGGTTTCATTGATCGTGTACACTGTTCGTCCGACCATGTATATCCCATCGTTGACGGACGCTCTTACTTTGCTTCGTGCACCGTCTTCCGTGCGATAATGCAACATCCAGGTAGATTCCCATTACGCTTGACTTTGGCAACATACATACCTATTACTCGCCACTGCCCGTGTGCCTTTGTCTCCCGTGCAAGCACTTTGGATTTGTAATTCGTCCGTTAATGAACAACGTAGATCGAACGTTGCCACTCACGGCGACTCACGGCGATGGTGATTACACTTTGAAACACGCTGAATTATCCTACGCGAGTCAACGAACTTTCCGAGCGTACGCTTCTTTGTGCCTCTATTTTGTCCTTCTGTGACGCTCAGGTATGTGAAACAAAGTGACACGCATGAGAAAACCGGTACCGGTAGATAAGCATTCTATTAGCGGATAATTTACAATCGTACGTCAAGAACGATATCTAGATTCGTCACGAATTAACCCATCAATTTAATATTCGGCTATTGTGACTCACGGTCAACGCAATAAATATCACGCATCGTGTCGCACGATCGTGCCACTTTATCTGTTACGACGTACATTTACGATATTATAATTTAGATATCAAAGTCGCAGCAATGGCGCATTATGCCGAGCGTGTGCATTGTCGTGGCTTAATTTCGTTCGTTTCAGGCCGTGTGCTTTGTCCCCTCTGGGGTCGTCGGTGGGGTACCTTTTAATCTTTGCCACTTGCGAGTAAGTCCTTGTTACCGAAAGTATTTTCAGGTAGGAAAGTAGATCGGGTTCGAAGGCTTCATAGGACGTACGAACGGAGCTCTTTAACGTCTCTTGGTGCACGTACACGTACACGTATAATGGGCTTAAACCAATTCCGGCTCGCTTGTACAAAGTACTCGTTCGGAGCCGTCTGTACCACCCACTTAAAGCATCGTGCTTCTCGGTATGGTAGCAACAGCAGTACCAACTACATCAGAGATTGCAAGAGCAGCTCCGGCGGCATATCGATGTCTATATGTCGGCCAGTTACGCTCGAAAGAATTTTTTTTCTTCTTTTCTTTTTTTCTTTTTTTCTTTTTGACGCAGAAAGTCACGCGCCAGTCAGTCAAATGTCAACGAGATATTCGCGCGAGAATCGGCGGTGACCGCGGTCAAGGTCGTTAAATGATCGACACCGTGCTTCGTTGTATTTACTGCTTGAAATCGCCAAGTTACTTTCTATGAAATAATTCCCACTAATATTCGGATATTACAACTTTGTAAAAGGAGATAACACGTTCGGATTCATTTCAAAGCTTCAGGCCTCTATTTTCTTCTTCGAAACGAGTCGTTCACTTTATTCTGTGATGCTTTTACGCTGTGTGACAGATCAGAATCTACCAAAATTTGATAGAAATGAATATTATATTTATATAAGTTGTACAAACAATTATAAATAATTACACGGTCGGGGTATTCGAAGTGGAAAAGGTATTTCAAGCGATAATATCGCTTATGGATATACGTGCAGCCAGTGACTAACAGCGTCAATTCTGCCCTAGCATTTTCGTCAGTGGGAAACACTGATCCCTTATTCTCGATAACAAACAGCGAAAGCAACGTTCGTGTGTATTACGCAGACAAATATGAACGACCATGCGTAATCCTGCTTTAAGCACGAACGTGACGAGTAATGCACGCACGCCGTTCATAAGAAAACTTACTTTTCTCCGTTGTTTGTGGAAGAAAAATCTGTTAAATTTAGTCTTTATCCCAACTCAAAAAAGCAATAAAATCGAGTGGGTTTGACACAGCGAAGCTGCTCCATTTCGCGTATTACGCTACGAATGTACAGAAAGCAATTCCCAAAATGGAAGTAAATGGAACAGAATGCGAGAGGAATAAATACGCGACTGCGGTCTCGCGAGTTCACGATTTAGGTACGATCCCGTGTGGGCTTAGAAAACTACCCTCGCCGATTGTCGACGATTTGCGGTATTTACGTCGATTATCGTCTTCCTGCGATTACAGTACAAAGACCTTGTCCCAATGATATCCGGACTCTCGCGGTTGCACTCTTCGAGGAGGCTGCGATATTATGCCACTCGTGACAACTTTGTTGATCGTAATCATAATCTCCGACCATCGAGACGGGCGTGATTGAACGTTACACGCCGATAACCAAGACGTTATTCTCTATCGAACGAACGTGATCCTCGAGATGGTAGTTGTGGAAATGATCGTTCATTCGAGTAAACACTTACGTACGCTACTGGCTCATACATGTGCTTACTCACGTCGTGGCCAATGAAATTCCCGACGTGATTATTATTGCTTCAGAATACGGTTTGGCTCGATACGGCGTGGTGTTATGGTGCCTGATCGAAACACGATATCTTGCTAAGGTTTACGAAAGAGGCTGCTTAGCGCTTGTAGACGATACTTGACCTAAATCAAACGCTACTTCGACGTGACCAGTTTGAGTTCTTTGCGTAAGATTCGCGCGTTCAACATCAACGCTATTTATTTAACTTGATTCGTTCTTCGAAAGTTCCGAGAGCCCTGCAATAATGCTCTGCAAAATTTCGAACGCGCCGAACTTTCGTTACTTCGTAGTCGGCGGCAGGAGGACAAATCTGCGAGAAAAATTTTACCATCGAGACAGTTAGAAAGTTTCTCCGTCCACAGCCTACGTGGACAAATCTCGTCTCTTCTCTGTTCGATTGTCTGACTAGGAATCGAGTTAACGAGTATACGCTCCTTGTCTAGTCAATAATGATCACGAGACCCCTCAGTGCCTCTTCATCCGACCGATCGTACAGAGAGGGAAGTATCCACTTGTCTTGTCACCCCAACATTAGCCGCATCGCTTCGCTAAATCGTTCGCACGAAAATAAACAATCGTTCATTTTTCTGTCTTTTCTGCTCGTCCGTCCGATTTCTTTATCGCCCCATTGCGATTATTAAGAAGACCGATCGGCCAGTCGAGAAAATCGGGCAATCGAATGCGACATTGCGTTTACCTTGAACGAACACCAATAAAGTTGAGTGGATCCGATAACGCGTGTTCGTCTATGACGATATAGCGATCAGCTTCGGGGCTGTCATAAAATCAAATGAACCGTTCTGGCCTCCATTTCCTTCTTCGTTCCTCACCGAGAAACTCTGCTTTACTATCTGCGTGTCCCGGGATCCATCCTCCCTTCTGCCACGATTTCTCCGGTCGAAGATGGAAACGCTCTCCAAAATAAACTACCGTATTACGAACTTTGCCGTGGATTGTAAAATATCTAGTCGTGTCCGTTTCTCGTAAGATTCCATGGACAATAGAAGAGATTAAAATTTCTCCGGGGGGGAGTAAACACAAGTAAAGTTACAGCATCGCCAAAGAAATATAAGATCTATTCGCAAATTTATCATTCACAAGGAGAAAGAAGCTAGTTTGATACTTGTTACGTCGCAAATAAATAAAAACGTGTCCCCTTACTCTCTAAGATGGCATCAACTTGTTAAAAGCAATCGATCCAATTAGTTATCGAGTATGCGAGTATCTCTCTGTCCAATTATCCAAACAACAACAGCGTCGGAAACGTGTCAAGATTCCAGTTAAGAGGCGAGTTAACAGAGTTCCGCGTCGATAGTTCCCGCCGTGGGAGTGTCATTATGAATATAAAGCGACGGCGCAGGTAGAAGAAGGAAGATAAGGTCGAGGATGTCGACGGCGACGACGAGGACCAGTTTCGGCGAGTGCGTCCGTACGTATACATTGTAACGAACGAGTATTTTCTGCCGAGCGGAATACAAACTACACATTGGCTGGCACCCCCTCGCCCCTTTACGTCGTGTGGCTCGCATACCCTCCCGCACGTGCAGACACATTCACGATGTGTGGGGGATGGGGTGGGGGAGAGTAGGGGTAGCCTCGGATTCGTCCCCGAAATGAGAGTCTGCTTTAGTGTCGCGAACGTGTCCGTAGGTACCCGCCGCCTCCGCCTCCGCCGACGTTCTCTTTCTCACTCTCTCACTCTCTCTCTCTCTCTCTCTCTCTCTGTCTTTTTGTAGAAAATAAAAAACAAACACGATAAAAGCAAGAAGTTGTTCGGCAGAAGCGCGAACAGTGAAACTCGCGCCTTTTTCAAACGCTAGTCGTCTCTTCTGTCGTCTTTTCTTTTTTTTTTTCAATCTCTTTTTCTTAATCGAGTCTCCTCTTTTTCTCCGTTTTACATCGCGATGTAGTCCCTCATGGTTTTATCGCACCAACGAACTTTTACTCGCTAAGAGCGTAATCGTTCCTCCGTTATTAACGCGCGGCTCCGCTAGGGGACGAGTCCCTAGGTTCTAAAGTAAATGAATATCGAATAGATAAAAGGTAAATGAAAAAAAAAAAAAAAAAAGATCGACTATTTTTCGATTAGACGAGTATCATTTCTCGATTAGATTTCTCCAAGACCGAGAATCGATCTCAGCCAGTCAATTATAACATCTTTAAACGATAAAGGAACAAAAAAAAAAACAAAGAAAGAAAGATTCACGCTGATATCGCAGAATCGCGCATTTCTATTTTTTTAATCGTTTTGAAAGATCGTTCTATAAAAAAAATAGATAGAGACAAGAAACGTATAAGCTAAGTTCGT
>KQ435789.1:1268598-1278683 GCA_001276565.1 Melipona quadrifasciata | reverse complement strand
TTTGAGGTTGCGTTGCATCCAGATTTTTCGTTTTAGTTTTCAATTCCAAAATAATATGTCTAATTCCAGGAATCCATGTACTACACAAACTAGCATATTGCATCATTAATGAAACATGTATTTCATCAGCTTTTTCAATATCTCCCTCTCGTAAAGCTGAAAATAGATTTTTTATTATTCTTTTGTCCCATAAAAAATAATGGTTTAAGAAATGATTAATTACAAGACTGACCTGTAGACAAATCTAAAACATTTTTATATATCATATTATTTAATCTATCTTCAAGCCATACCACCTTTAATAAATCTAATCTCTTTCTTAGCTCTTCAGTTTTACTTTTTTCCAATATATGTTCATTAATCACAGCTTCCAAATTTTCCAAAACAGTGTTTAGTATCATCTGTTTATCGATCTCTACATCAGTCATACTTTCTTTTGTATTTTTGTTTGAAGGACACAACAATGGAGGATGAGATGCTGTTGTTGAACTAATAGAAGATTGCATTGGCGGTGGCATGTTTAGTGGTTTTTTTGCAGAAGATTCTTTATCTATAGTTTTTATAGAAGACATAGGAAATGCCACTCTCTTATTTAACACTCTCTTAATGGGCGTTACAGAACTACTTTGTGAAGTAGAATATGCCCATTTTGGAGGATCATTCCATCCAGGATCATGACCAGGTAATAAAACTTTCTGCAGAGAAAGATTTTGACCTGTAATAGAATTACGTAAGCTATACTTTCATATCATATGCGTTATTATTAGTTATATTATCTTGTCAAAATATTTATGTTACTTGTTTCTTTCTCGCTCATTTTTGATTTGCAATCTTCTCCAATTTTACGTAGGAAGAAATGTTAAAAAAAAGTAGTAAATAGGATAAAATTGGTTTAAGATTGATGTCGACATTAGATTTAAGAAACACATTTATAAATGTATTTACTTATATAGTACTAACATATGTTTTTAACCACAATTTCGTGTATCCCATGGTCGACAACTGTAACAATACAAATTACTAGACAATGAAAGTTACTAGCAAATAATATGCAAGTATTAATTTCATTAAAATATGTTGTTACAATCGCAATTACATTTATATGATTGTACATTTAAAGAATTTTAGGTCGATTATATTTTTCATATTATAATAATATACGGAAATTGATAATACTACAATGTATATATATGTACTTTACCACACACAATATATATATTTATTTAATTTATGAATATGTACAATAAAATGCATAATATTAAATAGGAAAAAAATATTATTGACCAATTACAAAATAATAGAGGTTGTACTGGTTATAAATAGAATATAATAAAGTTCCTCATTAATCATTCAATGTCAATTAACATGCAAGCCTGTATTAAATTATTGATAAATTTAATACACGAACGTAACATAATACGAAATACGATGTAAATCTAGTTGTAACTTTCATAGCGAAAGAACATAGTCATGAAGTTGCTTTACCCTTCTAATATTTACCAAGAGTCTTGGTTACTGTTGAGTATAACAATATTATTAGGTAAAATATTAATTAATAAAAATTATAAAGTGAAATATAAAAAGTGAAAGTATAAAAATTAATTTCAAAGAAAATTTAAACATACGTACTTCAATATCAGACTACGAATATTTTTTCTTTACAGGTTTATATCCTATCAAATTTTTCAAAAGTACATTGCTGAATTATATATATGTATTTGTATTAATAGTGCTTTATTGGTTTTGTTATGGCGTAATAAGGCATTATGTAGCTGCTTTGTTTTATAAATTTCGAGATATAAATCATACATTTCTTATCCGATATCTCCGAATTCAAATAAATTTCTTTCTGTGTCCTATGATAATAATTTCAAGCATGCGCCAGTGTTTAAAACTAAAAGAAATATTCAAACAATTAGATATCGTTGATAAAAACGCAAAGTTTTTGAATATAGAGACCGATCACACTTTGTGTATGAAAAATGATATTGTCAGAATTACTACTACGGTATTTATACTACTAATGTGCAATTTAATAGATTATTATGGATTATTAGACAACGATTCAGACTTTCAATATCTTTTGATGTGGATATTAGATCGACTACCCGACTTTATTTGTGCGACAGTAATATGTTCTTTTACCGTATTTATGAATAAAATCGAAATTAGATTTAGACAAATAAATACGATATTAAATGTTATTACAAAAGATAAACATTTCATTTCCATTTCTGAGATGTCTAATATGAACAACGGTACGTTCCCAATAAGAATTTTTGCAAATTATTTTATATTAGAACAAACAGCTTATATTGAAATTTAGTTTCTAGATACAGATTATTAAAATGGCTTCAATTCGAATTACGTAGAACAGTGTCACTCTTAATTGAAGCATATACTTTTCGATTCAATCTCTTGACAGTAATATACGTTGCATATATATGTCTACACATGTGCATCTTCTATAATCATACCCTTGACAGTTTTTATTTAGTTGATATAGCATTAAGTTTTGTATGGGGTGTCGTTGATTTAATCAAACTTGTCTATTTAATTTATTCATATCGCAGTTTAACAATAGAGGTAATTTTAAAATATTATTATACATATAAGTCAATTGTATCTGTATATTGGTTTTTCAGCATAGTTGAAAATGAATAAGAATTCATTTTAATAATAATATGTATTAAACCCAATTATCAAACTTTGGATTGCTCGCAATTTTTTAAAATCATGCGTTCGTCTGGATACCAACTGATTAACAAGAAATTACAAGAAGTATTATCTTTCGTCAAATAGATGTTCAATTAATGTTCAAAAAAATGTTCAACTAATTATTTGTTACCCACCTTTTCGTCTATTTCTGTAATTTTATTATGTTTAATAAATAGAAAGTGGAAGAAAATACATTCGCATTTTTATTTAAATGTCCCTTTAATAATGTTCTAATTTTTTATTATGACGTGTCCCGTCAGCGTGCATTAAGCGCATGCGCAATGCCACCTTACGTGGCATCGGCAGCAGTCACTATTGCAGCGAAATATATTTTCTTCATTTAGTGTAAACATTTGTGGAAATATTAACTTTTGTTATGGTTCAAATACGTTTAATGACACAACGTAAGTAATTTATATTTCGTAGATATTTGGCAAATTACTCGTTCGAGTAGCTCGTTTATAATCATTACTGTGTGCAAAATGGCTTATTCTATTTTACTATTCTAAAGTAATATTTATCAGTAATTTATCACGTAAGACGAAACTGATTAACTAATTAATGTATAAATTTTGTTTAAAATCAACATTCAATACAGTGTGCAATAATCGTTCATTTAATTTTGTATAGGTTATCTTACGTGTGTCAATATGTAGCAATTTTGAACTTCTGTCTCCAATTTATGAATTCATAATTGCGCTAAAGTACATGTCACTTATAACATTATGCAAATTTAGTCGATGCACTTAAATTATATATTTCATGAACATAAATATGCTTATTATTTTTAATAAATTTAATTTTTTTTATATAGTGACGATATCAAAAATTTAGTATTAAAAAATAATTTATTTCAGTTTTTAATAATTTTGCATCATGTTTTTTTTTAAGTATATAATTGAAATAGTATAAAGAAAGATACTAAATTCCACTAAAATAATTTGTGTTCCGTTTTTAGGATAAAAAATGAATCCACAATATATACATCAACAACAGTCACAACAGCAAGAACACTCGCAACAACAGTCTAGTTATTTTCCTGGTCCTCCAACTTCATCTCCATATGGAGAAGTAAATTCTAATGTTCCACCAAATATGTTAAAAAGACCACCAATGAATTCCCAATTATATACTACTCAGAAAACAATGCAAGGTCCTTCCCTTACTAATTTACATCAGGCTCAAGCACCATATTATGTGAATAATATACAAACACAAGGTAATGTGATTTATTTTTATACTTTTTCATAATTAATATTTATCTCTATAACAAAATGTTCTTTTTTTAGGAAATACTCAGTATGAATTACCTACAAATAATCCACATATACAACCTCCAACAAGTCAAAATAATATAGTTAATCAAATGTCAAATATGTCTTTGGGAGATCAACAAAGACCACCATCTGTGGTAACTATATAATTTATATATAACATGAGCATACTTATAAAGTATTTGATACATTAATTTGTATTATATATTACAGCAAAATTTTCCTCCGCCACCTCTACCTGAAAAAAGCAGTCCAACAATATCAAATATAAATGGCTTTAATAATACATTAGAAACATCACCAGGAAGTGGTAACAACAAAATAATTCAATTAAAATCTATTAAAATTACTGTGTTAATTAAGTTAATAACTTTATTTTAACAGGTCCTGCTGGGCAGACTGATCCTGGTGGAAAATCTGGATCAGCTATTCTGGGACAGAATCTAGAGCAAACGGCCACTTTAAAAACTTCAACTCCACAGCTTATTGGTCTTCCATTCTCAGGACATTCTACAGGAACCACTTCCAGCCATCATCACGCTGGGCAAACTTTGTCATCTGAACAAGCATTCAATGCGGGATTGTCTTCAAGTCAACATCAACCTGGACAAGTGAATGTTACTGATACATCTGAACAATCAAATTTTTCGAAGTCACCAATGGGACAAAAGTCTACAGCGCCACCATTGCAGGGACAACAAAATGTATCCAATTCATCATTATTTGAACAACAAAATCTCTCTAACCCAGTAATGCCGGGTCAAACAAATTTATCAGGGCCTCCATTATCAAATCAACAAACGTATAACAGTATGATCATGCAAGGTGCACATGGACAACAAAATTTAATAGGATCGTCAAAACAGAATTTGTCAAATCCGCTATTACAAACTCAACAAACTTTGTCTGGTCCTCCTCTTTCTACACCACCCTTACCACCAGGACATTATTCTTCATTACAAGGACAAAAATCCAGTCATTCTTTTCTAGAATCGCAAAATATGTCCACTTCTAATTTATCTGGACCTCCACTAATGAATCAACAAAATATACATCCATCTTTAATAACACGTCAACAGAGTGGTACTCTACCTTTATTAACAAATCAACAGAGCTTTAACAAGCCGCCGTTATTAGGACAACAAACTGTAACTAATTCGCAAATGCCACCTCCATTACCTTCTCAATCAGTAGGACAAATGATAAATTCTGGCACAAATTTACCACAAACTGGTCAAAGACTATACACGTCTGGACCACCAGTGCCAGGACAACATATGGGAAATCCATTAGGAATTAGTCGTAATCCATCCAGTGCAATGCCAAACTATCAATATACAGGATATCAAGGCTATAATAACGTACGCTTATTTCTAAAATATTTCGAAAGTAATAATAATTAAGTTACTAGAAATTATCTATTAAAAATCTCTTCCTTCATATTAGGATATGTATAATGTTCAAAGAGGTTTATATCCAACTATTCCACCTGGTGTAACGAGTGGATATCAGCCTGGTATGCAACAAGCTAGACGTTTGGATCCTGAACTGATGCCAAGCCCAGTAAGAAATTATATGTAAAACTATTAAAATTTAGTTTGGTCCTTTAAAATGATTTCAAACATATTTTTATAGATCCAAGTAATTCAAGATGATCAGCGCGTAAGAAGTGGTGTATTTATAACCAATCAAAAAGGATTGGTTCCTCCATTAGTAACTACCAAATTCATAACGCAAGATCAAGGAAATGCATCTCCTAGATATATCAGATCTACCATGTACACTGTTCCTACCACAGCAGATATTATAAAACAAGTATATTGAATAATCTCTGCGGATTAAATTGTCAACATAATTATGTACAATTTTCATAATAATAATTTTCTTTTCCAGACGAATGTTCCATTTTGTCTAATAGTAAGTCCAATGTCTCGTATAGCGAAAGGAGAATACGAACCACCTATTGTAGATATGGGTGAAATTGGTCCAGTGCGTTGTGTGAGATGTAAAGCATATATGAGCCCATTTATGCAATTTATTGATGCAGGCAGAAGATTCCAGTGCATGTTTTGTAAAGCAACAACTGAGGGTACAAATTAATTTTCTTAATATTTTTTATTTGAAACAATTGTTAGCTCTTTCTTGTTTTCAATTTAGTTCCAGCGGAGTATTTCCAACATCTGGATCATACTGGTCAACGTATGGACCGTTATGAAAGACCAGAATTAATGTTAGGAACATATGAATATATTGCTACTAAAGATTACTGCAGAGTAAGATATGGCTTTAAAAACTATCCGAAATATAACATTTTCGATTATCTTAACGTTGAATATATTCATTTTAGAATAATACTTTTCCAAAACCACCAGCCATTGTGTTCGTGATCGATGTATCATACAACACAATCAAATCTGGTTTAGTTAATTTACTATGTATGCAAATGAAGTCAATCTTGCGGCATTTACCTGTTGATGCTGGTCAATCAAAAACGAGTATGAAAGTAGGATTTATAACGTACAATAATACGGTGCATTTTTACAATATTAACTCTTGCCTTGCTCAACCACAAATGATGGTTGTGGGAGACGTACAAGATGTTTTCATGCCACTTCTTGATGGATTTTTATGCGATGTTGAAGAGAGCGAGTCTGTTATTGACGGTTTAATGACCCAAATACCAGCAATGTTTGCAGATACACGTGAAACAGAAACAATTCTTGCACCAGCCATCCAAGCTGGATTAGAAGCATTAAAAGTATTTTTACAATATATAGTATAAAGTAAAACAATTATGAAACATATTAACTAACTATAATTTTAATGAAAAATTTTCAGGCTTCAGATTGCGCTGGAAAATTAATAGTTTTCCATTCTTCTTTGCCCATTGCTGATGCACCTGGTAAATTGAAAAATCGTGACGACCGTAAAATTCTTGGAACAGAAAAAGAAAAAACTGTATTGGGTAAATCGATTTTATTAATTCAACATTAATATTATGACTAATTAAATATACCAAAACGTTTCTTTTCAGCGCCGCAAAATAACGTTTACAATAATCTAGGTCAAGATTGTGTAGGTGTGGGATGTTCTGTAGATTTGTTTGTTTTCAATAATTCATACGTGGACCTTGCGACAATAGGACAAATTGCTAGATTAACTGGCGGAGATATTTATAAATATACTTATTTTCAGGTAATAATCATTATATTTAATATGTTCAAGCAACGAATGTACATATATTTTTTTAGGCTGATATAGATGGTGACCGCTTAATTTCGGATGTAATTAATAATATTAGTAGACCAATTGCATTTGATGCCATTATGCGCGTACGCACGTCTACCGGTGTTCGTGCAACTGATTTTTATGGTCACTTCTTTATGTCAAATACTACAGATATGGAATTAGCTAGTATAGATTGTAATAAGGTAAAGTTTTATTCCAACTTCATTCTATATTTTTTACTACATATTTTAAGTATTATAAATTTTTACATTTTTCCGCTGTAGGCTATTGCCATAGAAGTGAAACATGATGATAAATTAACAGATGATGAAGGTGTATATATTCAAGCAGCTTTGTTGTACACTTCCTGCAGCGGAATCAGAAGATTACGTATTATCAACCTTAGTTTAAAAACGTCGTCTCAGATGGCTGAATTATATCGGGCTTGTGACCTAGATGCTATTTTAAATTACTTCTCTAAACAAAGTGAAATAAATCATTATTATGTCACAAAGATTCCAAACATATTGAGTATTAATTTATTAAACTTGATTTTTATTTTAGGTGTGTTTAAACTAATTGAATCAACTCCAAAAACTGTGAAAGACAATTTAATTGCAAGATGTGCAAATATATTGGCTGCATATCGGAAACATTGTGCTTCTCCATCAAATGCTGGTCAATTAATATTGCCCGAATGTATGAAATTGCTCCCACTTTACATTAACTCGTTACTGAAAAGTGATGCATTATCTGGAGGTATATAATTTTGTGTTTCTAATTTCTTTACATTTCATAATATGATCAATATCACAAATTTAATTCTTCAGGTGCTGATATGACCATTGACGATAGATCTTACGTCATGCAAGCAGTTGCAACTATGCCAATTTCTATATCAGTTGTTTTTGTCTATCCAAGATTACTTCCTTTACACGATATAGATCCTCAAGATACAGAGTTACCACAAATGTTACGCTGCTCTATTGATAAATTCACCGATGATGGCGCGTACTTACTCGGTATGACTTTATTCATCAATCTCCATTAGTTTCCAATTTACAATTGTACTAATTTTTGCTTGATATTTTCTATTTTTAGAAAATAGTATCCATATGTTCCTGTGGTTAGGTCTGGCACTTTCTCCACAATGGGTACAGGCAGTATTCGGTGTCTCATCAGTAGTTCAAGTTGACACAGACTGTACTGCACTGCCAGTGTTAGATACTTCATTAAATAAACGAATTACTGATATCATTAATTGTGTACGTATGGAAAGGCATCGTTGTATGAGGGTAAGTAAACTAGAATTTATAAAATGTACTAATATTTTATTATATACTCATATTTTATTAAATTTTTTCAGTTAACTATAGTGAGACAACGCGAGAAACTAGAAATGGTATTGCGCCATTTCTTGATCGAGGACAGAGAAAACGACGGAAGTCCAAGTTACGTTGATTTCCTTTGCCATATGCACAAAGAAATAAGAACACTTCTTAGCCAATAAAATAAATCTTAAAGAGCAATCAGTTACTTTATGTTGGAATCCTAGCTTGCTACATGTTTGTGACTGTTGTCATGTTATGTCCAGGATCAGTTAGATTAAAATGAAATTCATTCAAAGCTCAATGGGGATCATAGGTTTTGCGTGCATTTATACGCACTATGATTTTAAAAAAAAGTGAAGCAAAATTAACATATATTTGTAACATGGTACCTATAAAAAGGCAATGAAATCTTTAGAAAATAACTAATCATTCCGCGGGAAAGAATGGTGTAGTTAACACCATATTGAAACATCTGGGTGCACTCATACAGTGATTTATACACGAACTGTAAACGTAAACTTGTATTATTATTACATTTTATTTTAACTAGCGCATTAATATTATTATTATGTTAAATTAAATAATAAAAATGTATTAAATCATTATAAATTTATATATTAAAACAATATCTTTTATTAATTGAATAGTACCGCATTGAGAGCTACGAATATGTTAATATTATTTTAATATATTATATTTTATAATTACAAGAATATTTTATATTTGAGAGTGCATGTAAAACAATTATATAATATCATTTTTTATTATATTTTAATTTTCACTTTAAATATAGCGCTATTGTGAGTTATGACTAATAAATATGTGCATTATTAATGCATTTAGTTTAATTATTGACTAAAGATAAAATAGACCTAATATTTAATGCATTGATGCATTTTGTGTTCTACGTTTTGGTAGTCACTTGATCCTAACACCATTTTCATGTCAAATGCAATATTATTGATTTATATTCGATAATATAACAATTTAAAAATGATTGAATTAAAAATAAATTTATAATCATAAACAAAGTATAGAAGTCTATTGCAATTAGTATTATAATACAATTGATTATATTTTTAGTGTCTTTAAATTTTAATGCGTCATATTATAATACGATATATCATTATAATGTTAATGAATATATGTATTTTTGTTCATACATATTATTATATTCTATAAATATTAGAAGACTTTTTAATATATTTTAAAATTATTCAAATTTACCCCTACTTTATCATTCATCCTTTGTATTTAGTTTTACATACATATAAGTCTTTAAGTTGTTGTATGTAGTAATGTTGTTGTGCAGTGTTGTATGTATACACGTGACACGTGTGTAGCTAAGGTAATTGTCAATGTTGGAGCAAAAAAACTGTATTTGTATTTAAAATTGTATTTCTAATTTAGTTTTTTGTGATAGATTTGTATAATTTTAAACACGATATTATACAATACTGAATACAATATAATTATCAAGATTATTTATAAATAGAATATTTTTATATTCTTTATATTTTATGTATAAAATGTT
>KQ435789.1:1206548-1243438 GCA_001276565.1 Melipona quadrifasciata | reverse complement strand
TCTAAATCAATTATTTTATCAACCAAAATTCCCCATTGTGTTTCTATCCGTTGTAAAGTTTGCAATGCTTTTATTGTCTAATAAAAAAAAAATGAATAAGTGATTATGTTTATATATTTACATATACAATATTTAATTAGTAACAAACTTGTCTATGTAAACGTATTAAAGCTTTTTCAGATGGTGTATCTGTTGGTGTATCATCTGGTAATTGTCTTCTATTCATTCTATCTTTTAATTCTGCAGGAATCTTTTGAAAAATCGTTTCTAAATTGCAATGAAAAGGATGCCCTGGTCCAATTGATACTGTAGCAGTTTGTAAAGACTAAAAATTAAGATAAATATAAGACAATGATAAAAGTAATTAAATGTAAATTAAATAAAATATTTAATTACTTCGAGTATGTCATCTACTGTCTCTTCTGCTTCGCATTTATCCAAACTTAATTTAGCAACTTTAAAATAGCTATAATTTAAAGTGTATCCAGGTTTACTAGCATTCCATAATCCACGAGGAACTTCTACAAGTGCATATCCAAGAAGTAATACCAATAAGAATAAACCCCATGTATTTGATGCAGATGATGCTATAGCTTTTAATTTTTGACTAAAAAAAAATATACATATATATATATAAACGCATAATATATTTTTATATGTATTATACAAATGTATTATATTTACCCATCAAAATCAAAACCAGGCTTTAGTGCTATATATATTAAAAGTATACCACATATGAACAAATAACTTCCGTAATATATAGCATTATCTATTAAAGCAGATTTTAGCTTTCCTTGAACTGTGAAATCTCCTGCTTTTATGTAAGATTGCATAATTGGTAATATCAGCCATGTTAAACATTGCGAGGTCCAATATACAATCCTCCATAAATTTGGAAATATATGTTCTGGTACATTAGGCCAAGGTTCTTTACAAGTATGAAATGGGATTGTTGTGCTGTCAGTGTTTAGTTTTGTGTTATTATGAATATTTTGTTCAACACACTGTCTAAAAACCGTCTACAAGAAAATAATCTATTAACATATATTGTAACGATATATTAATTGGTCTGATATTATTAAAATTAATAAGTTTTATTACTTACAGATGAAACATCTAAAGGCAAGATAAATATTATTAGCAATGAAAAGTACCATGCTATCAGCACAGAAACTGTGACAATAATGTGATGTCGAAAAATATTCCCATATTTATACAATAAAGTGGCAGCAAGACAAAATGCTGCTACAATTTCCGTCAAGAATATTCCAAGAACCATTTTGGTAACTTCTAATTTTTTACTTCACCATATCTCTACAATTTATACTCTTTAATTCTTAAAATTTATTCATTATTATTCTCATTATTGCATTCTACTGCTTCTCGGATCTTTAATTCAGCATCCTTTTGCATTTTCTCTAACTTTTCTAACGTGACAGATTTTAATGGAATTAATTTGGGCTTACAAAGAATATAATCCAAATTTTCTTCCTGGTATAACAAAATTTGCCTAGGAAGGATTACGTCAATCTTTTCTGCAGAATTATCCATCAATTGTGACATTTTTGCTGGAATCAAAAAGGATTTATACATTCTATTTATATACTTATGTTTATATATCTAAGATTATGTACAATTTTAAATAAAAGTTTCTAAATCATTCCTAAATAAATAAAATATCTGGCATATTATAATGCATGCATACTACATGTTTCTCAATTTAATTTATATAGCTCTCAATATAAAATACAAAGCGTATAAAAAAAAAAATTATAGTTTTCAAAATCAGTCAGTTGAACATGTAATCGTTATATTGGTAAATATTGCCGAGAGACAAATAGAATATTAAACAATAACAAAGGAAATCAATGTTCGAATGTAAAAATTAACAGAAGGTTCGTAATCACGTTCCACATATTTACTTAAATAACTAACTACCGAAATGGTTCGCGTTTTACATTATCTATGTATACATTAGAACATACTTTTGTCAGTGAAAAATGCAATATATCCATTTCTTTTCTATAATAAAATCATTAAGCATACATCGTAACGATACAATAAAAGATATCGACGTCACATGAACACCGTCAAACTGTCATTTACGAATATCACGGGTCTACTTTAAGTCCAGGCTATGATTAGGATAATCTGGCAACAATGCTAGAACTGGGACTTTCGCCTCTATATAAACATAACCTAGTCACCATAGCCCCCTCTATAGACTTTCCGCGATTTTATGAAATGCTTGTTCATACTGATGTTTTGTATTAATAAATAATACTAAACGACGTTGCAGTGTATCATATACGATAAAATGTACAATAATGTACATTTTAGACATATATAGCGTAGATTTGTTCGATATCTCATTTGCATTACACGGCTGATTTTTTTGGTACAACTTAAAAGCCAAAACTCTCAAATAATTGTTTTACAACTTTCATTGCCACTCTCTTAATTGCGAGTGCCTGCGATCTTTCCAATTTTGCAGAAAATTACAATAGCATTTTCGAAAATCGAACGAATTAATATCCAGCATTTGATTTCATTTTATTTCATTTCCAAAGTAAACAATGAAATGAAAAAGTTCAAGAATTTGTATTCGCGGAAAATCGTACGGTGGTAGGATAGTAAATTTAGTAAATCACAATGCTGCCCGAGCATTTTTTGTTCATAAGGAAAACACGAGGAGGGAAATTTCCTAGCTTTGTTACTGTCTGTCAAGGAAATGGCAAATGTCATCTGACGAATCTGCGCAAACGCTGAGCTTGAAAGAAGACAGGAATGCTGGAAAAACAAATTTGATTGGTTATTTTGGATGGATTCGGTACACTTCTATTAGCCGAAAGTTATAAGAAACGAACTCTTGTACATTTCAGCGAGTGATGGAACAGACTTTCGCTAGTCTGTTTGGAGTATTTGTTATGTGAGATTTAAAATATGACCAAGACACATGGTTGTTCTTTGAAATTGAATTTTTTTGAACTGAATGAAAGTAGAAAAAAAATATGATAAGAGGAAGGGAAAATACATAAATTATTTTTAAGAAGAGTATCAATGCAAAAAGCGGGAAGTACTATTTTACCATTAAACAAATGCAAGGTAATGTAATAAAATACATTTTATTTTATATATTTTTATGTGTTTAATATTAATTACAAAAAAATTTACGTTCTTTATTTCATATATTACTAATTAATTTACACACTTAATATTTTATCAAGTTACTATAAATATTAATACGTGACAATCATAATTATTGTTTCTAGAAATTTTATATTAATAACGTTCGAGGAAATAATCCCTGAAAATAACGTGTATTTGTACACCAAAGCACTATTTTCTCAACTTTTATTGGTTGTTTAAATAAATTTTCCTAATATGGCAAATAAACTGAGATCTCGCGTGGTGACCAAGACGTAAGAAAATTTGATATTAAACAGTAAATAATTTTATTTATTTCATAAAATTGATAAATAACATTTATTTCTGTATTAGGCACTGTACAAGTTTTAAAGTATGTAAACTAATGAAATTACCAAGGGTTTCACCTCCAGCTGATTTATACGCAGCGTTAAATAATACAAGTCCCAAAAATAATAAATTATACAATGGTTATGTAAATTTTATTGACTATCTTCTACGCATGAAGAAAATAGACACTAAATTTTATTTGATACTGTTTAGAATGTTATTGTATTTGGAAGAGCACGAACTTCAATCAAGATACAATTTGAAAAATCAGAAACTGAGACGTGTTTTTAATAAATTTGAAATTATAGTGCCTACTTTAGATAAATATAACCCGTTTATTACTATTGGTGATGAGGTAACTATTCAATCAAAAGACTTACAACACTCGTATAATTTTAAAATAATAAATATTACATGGAAAAAAGTATATGTAGCAATATCAAATGAGTAAGTACATTTAATTTGTAAGAAATAAGAAATAAATTATAAATTAATATGTATGTAATCATAATTAAATGAAAAACTTTTCAGATTTCCCATATCTCAACTTCTTGAAAATGAAGTTGATATATCTTTTCATAGTATAAATTGGCCATTAAGATGTTATCATTATGTCTTAGACAATATGTGCCATTATAATTTAGAAAATTTAATAAATCCCAAAATAAATACACATCATTATATTTTATCAAAAGTGTAAGATTTGTTTAATAATTATCTTTAATTTGTATGTCATATTTTCTTATATATTAGTCACAATCATTATATGATGCAGTGATTTTGATTGGGTTCATAAAAGTGTAGCAAATAACGAAGAACAGAAAACAGCAGTGAAGAATATTTTGAACAATTCATCATACCCTGTACCATATATTATATTTGGTCCTCCTGGTACTGGAAAGACAACAACAGTAGTTGAAGCTATTTGCCAAGTATAATAGAATAGTATAATGAAGTATAATGAAATAGAAATTGCTTTCATTCTAAAATTTTACTCGTGTTATTTCATAGATTAGGAAAGAATACACATCAAAAAATATTTTGGTATGTACATCTTCAAATGCAGCGGCAGATGAAATTGCAAAGAGATTATTGCATCTCCTTCCTCATAAAGATATATTTCGAATGTATTCCGCAAGTAAATTGAGGTAAATTTTTGTTTTCATAAATATTTAATATTTTATTAGTTTTATTTCTTTTTTTTTCAAATTTTTAGTAGTGACATAGATAAACAAATATATCCACGTTCAAATTTTATTAATGATATGATCCTTTATTTACCAAAAGAAATTTTTATTTGGAAGAAAATTGTTATTTCGACATTTGTAACGTGTATGAGGTATGGGTTTTGTTTATTTTTATAATTTTTTCAATAATGATTGTATTTATGATATTTACAGTTTTTTAATTACAGATTGGTAAATCTTAAATTACAATCTGATCATTTTTCGTATATATTTATTGATGAAGCCAGTCAAAATATAGAATTAGAATCATTAATTCCATTTATAATCACAAATAATAAAACTGAAGCAACATCACATGCGCAAGTTATTATTGCTGGTGATCCATACCAACTAGGGCCTATGATTACATGTAAAAAGATCGAACATTTGTTAGGTAAATATTATTAAAATTAAATTTATGTTTTATTAGCTGATATAGAATTACATTTTATTTTTAGGTAAATCTTTATTAGAAAGATTAATGGAATGTGAACCATATCAAAAAGTAAACAATAAATATAATTCTCGTTACATAACAAAATTAATTCATAATTACCGTAGTAAAGAAGCTATTATATATACGTCTAATAAAGAATTTTATGAAAGTGAGTTGTTGTGTTTTAAAAAGAAAAATACACACAGCATAATTTCAAATTGGAGAATATTTTGAGAAAAAACATTTCCTGTCTTATTTATTGAAGTTGAAGGCGAAGAAACGAGAACGCCGTGTGCGAGGTAATGATAACATTTCTATATTAAAAACTGTGTCCTTATTTAATTACCCGAATTTAAAAATATTTTTTAACTTTCGATTAAATACATTATGTTTTTAGTGTTTATAACGAAAGAGAGATCAATGTCGTAAGAGCTGTTGTAAAAGAATTAATGCTTTCCAAAATTGGTAATCGCAAAATTAAAGGAGAAGATATTGGAATTTTAACTCCATTCAAGCAGCAAAAAATTATGATTGAAAAATATGTAGAATCAAATAATATAACTGTCGGAACAATAGAGACATTCCAAGGACAAGAAAGAGAAATTATAATCTTAAGTACAGTACGTTCAAAAATCTTTGTACACAACAATAAACGACATATCGGTTTCTTGTCCAATCCAAAGGTATAATTTTACATGTTTTTTTAATACTTCAAATATAATACTTAAGAATTGTATTTATTTATTTTTTCAGAGATGTAATGTTGCCGTGACAAGAGCAAAAGATTTCTTAATAGTAATAGGAAATCCACTTATTCTTCGTGAAGAAAAATATTGGTATACTTTATGGCAATATTGTAAAGAAAATAATGCAACTATTTTTGTCAAAAATATAGAAGTTTTTAATATATAATAAAAAATTATTAATTATTAGAACCCATAGACTATTTTTCTACGAAAGTAATCTATTAATATATTACAAAGACTTCGTTTTCTTATATATTTCATATTAACTCTTTACACTCGATAGTTCCTGTTTATGTTAGATTTCGTTAGAACTTCAAAAGAGCAGTATTATTTCACGAATAGATTTCTTAGTTCTTTATGTACCTTCTAGGAAGTAAAATGATACGGCTTAAAAATAGAGAAAATGTTTTATTTCAAAACACTTCGCGATTATGATTCTGTGGACATCTCCGGCGTTATTTTAGATTCGACATTTGTAGCAGAAATATTACTGTTTCGAAAGTCTCGAAGCCCTATGAAAATGAATTTTAGAAGTCAAATAATCAGTTCAAGCAGACGAGTTGATTTTACACTGTTAACCAGCTCGATTACATTTATAACGAATTTAGTGATGCAGAAAATGAAAGTAGTAAAGGAGATAGTGACATCGTATTAAGTATAAGAAATCGAAAAAATTAAAGTAAAAAAATAGAGAGTGACTCTGAAAGTGGAAATTATAAATAAAATATTAAAATATAATTGTATAATTTTTGTACATTTATGTATAAAATCATTTTATATTAGCTGTAACGTGCGCAGAGATACGCGCAAAATTGTTTCAAGACGCTACTTCATTCAACAGGAAAAATTTTCGAGTGCAAAGGGTTAATATTTGAATAAACTTTTAATACTTAATTTCAAGTAGAACAAAAATTTATTTTAGAACTTAAAAAAATTGCATATAAGTTTGCGATTAACAGACAACTTTCATTTAAAATCGGATAATGTGTAAATATTTAAGAATCATTTCTTGTAAATTTGAAACTGTAATCAATAATTTTAATGGTACTTTGTAAAATATAAGTTTATTCTAAAAGAAGTTTCGCAGTATTTCCACTAATATCCTTATTAATACCGTGACGTACAGCAAATTCATGTTTTACACTCGCGAAAAGAATATCTGTTAGAAAAAAAATTTGTGCTATCGCAAATGCTAATGTGACTCCAAAATAAAAATTTGCATTAGCTGATCTGGAATAAATCCATTGATACCAAACAGTAGGTGCAAAAACCGTACAAAATAACATAAAACAGCCTACAGTAAATCCTTGTTGTGTATCTGTAAAAGAATATAAGATTTTTATAATACATTATGTTTTTCACTCAATAAACGTAGTTGATAGAAAAACTTACATTGGAATAAGTGTTTCCATAGCGGTAAAAGAGACATATAGAATCCAACATCTCCTATGCAAGGGTAAGATTTAAATATGGCAATAATTGCTAAGTAAGAAAATGCTAATAACATAGGATCATGTCGTAACCTTAATGCCAATGGTACTATATACAATAAACTGACATTTATTTGAAAGGAAGCGATGAAAAGCCATCTAAAATGCTCAAATACTTCTGTGAAAAAATACCAATAAAGTCCAACATTTGGACGTAAATCAGGAACGGTTAGAATAAAGCCAAGTGTGCTCCAAAGAAATGACCAACTTCCCATAATATAATACGAAATGCCAAACAGAGTGGTTATTATGCTTGCAAATACTATAACATAGTTCATAATATTCTTTTCTCGTTTTATACTATTAGAATGAGTAATATAGATGATTGCTGGCACTATGAGTGAAACAGGATATAGTCCTTGTAGTGTTAATAGAGAAATTGATAAACAATTCCAAAATATAGATCTTGTCATTGAAACCAATGCTATGGAATACAACAAATTTGTGAATACTGTTGTTGTATGTCCAACACAGTTGAGTATTATATATGGATTGAATAAATATCCTGCTGAGACATACATCATTGAAGTATATACTATAGACGCATCATTACGAGTTTCTTTATTTTCATTGCACAATTTTTCTTCTATTTTTTGTTTAGAAATCTAAAATTAAAATTATTTCATTATATTGAATTATATCAACATAACATTTTAAATATATGCAACTTAACTGACCAATTCAGTCGCATATTGTTTAGCTGTAAGTCCAAGAAATACTGCTGTTAACAAATCGGTAAACACAAATAAGCAAAATAAGATCCATTGTGATAGATGTTGCTGTATGAAATTAAAAACATATAATCCAATTGGTGTTTCGTGAAACAAATCTCCTGTATAGGGATCAATGCCACAATTATACAAATACACTCCTTCAGTTACTAAAAATGAATTAGAAAGATCATAATTATTAAGCAATATTAAAATAATAATGCTACTAACAATACAAATGAATCCATAAATACATATACATATTGTTATGGTATTTATAATAAAAAAACAATAATATAAATTTTATTTCGGCTATTATTACAGAAAAATTAAGTAATAATAAAGTGACATTCATTCTAACCTCTCTTCCACGAATTTAACGCAGTAGATACTTCCACACGATCGCTAATAACTTTCTGGTATTCAGAATTCATTAATAAAAATCTAATAATACCGGCTAATATAAAATTTGATAACCATTGTTTCTTCATTTTTCAATTAAATTATGAATCATTTATGTATATTCGTGTTCTACGATCGGTATTTTCAACATATAAGTGACATTTAAACAGACATACTACATATTTGCCTTGTTTATTTAAGCAATTAATTTTATCTCTATTATTTTTTAGAATATAATCTTTGATAGCAATATCTTTTTGTTTCCAATTGCTGTTAAAGCTACAACCAAACCATTGCATGTAAGCGACTTTTCTTTTCTTAACGAGTCCAATTAACTTGTCATAGTTCAATTCAAAATTCATCGTATGTCAGAAACCATGAAACCGGTTTGATAAACTGATAAAATTATTTTTCATTTTATTTGAACCTTATTTGAATCCCATTTATTTAAATCCAGTTTGTATGAAGAAAATCTTATGTAATAAATCCGTTTGATACATGTATGATATGCATTAGTATCCATGTTACACTTCCTCTTCAAGTCAAAAGTAACGAATAAATAATAAACCATGAATATACGTATGAATGATAAGTTCGAAAATGTGTAATTTATATTTTGTTTGTAAAAACTTGTATTTCTCTTAAATTGTAGTGTTTTCACTCATATATATTCTGCTTTTATGATACTGTTAATAATCTAAATTATATATATGCTAAAAATTTTATATATCGTTACATACTTATTATATATTTATTCCTTTTTTCAATTAAGATAAAAATTCTGTTGTGCTTTATAGAATAATAAAAATTCTATTTCTTAATTACAACAAAAAATGTGGAACGCTTCACGATTTTGCGTGTCATCCTTGCGCAGGGGCCATGCTAATCTTCTCTGTATCGTTCCAATTTTAGTATATGTACTGCCGAAGCAAGTACGGGAGAAAATATTAATTTCTCGTATATAAAGGAACTACTTTACTTTTAATCACTAGCGAGAAAGTATTTTTTCGTAGCTATTTTGTATGCCATCTAGTGGCATATTAATGCAATACTAAACATAACTCGAGACAATACGTAATGAAGATGATGGTATTATTTTGTTAAATTTTCTTACAAAACTTTTGAATCATACAAAACTACTTGTATTTGTATTTTGCATTAAAAAACGTTATTACGATAAAAATAATGATCTTATTTAAGATTGAACATAACTATTTTAGGTTACTGTTCATCTCTCAAACTACATATATAATTTATTTATAGTTCATACTGATTATTATTAAAATTGTTCTGTACAAAATTTTCTACTAGTGCAAATAATAAGTCTTCAATACGTAGAAACATAATTTTAATAATATATTTTATATTTTAGCATAAACGATTAACAGGATGGCGATATGTAGTATTCATAGGAACGATAACAGGATACTTAGGAATATTCTGTTACTTTACAATGATAAGTCCTATGCTTAATCCAGAACCATATAGTATGTATTTAATACTTCAATTATTAAGTAAAATTTTAGATTGACATAAAAATAACAAATTAATTAATGTAACATAAAAATTTAAGAACAATTTCGGCAACATGTAGAAATGGAAAATCAAAACAAAGCAAATAAAAATAAAAATTTATAACGGAGTATATTTTGAATAAAAAAAAACAGATTAGAGAGGACATTTATTATATAAAATTAATTTTTATTATGTATTGTAGTTAAACATGTCACTAAGATGTTGATGTATATAAAATAAACAGAAAAACATTTAGTATATTGAAAAATCAATAAATGTAATAGTTTGTACTCTTCTTATAATTATTAATATAATTGCGTTACTGTACAGATATCTGCTGCAAGAAGTTTCTTATTTAAAGTGACTAGAAACTCTCCTACAGACATAGAATTTTAAAAATACAGTACACAGTTTGTGTTAAAAGTCGTCATGATCACAAACATCTAGGAAGACATCAAATGCCTCACGGTTACAATTTCCATCAGTAGTGAAAACATATTTATGAAATGTTCCATCCATACATATGGCTAAAAATAATATAAAATGTAAAAGCACATATTACATATATAATAAATGTTTATGTTTGAAATAAGTTTTATAAATATTTTATGTAATTATTTTCATGTATTACGTACCTATAACAGAACTTCTTGTACCAAATGCACATACACAAGCACATTCTGGTGGTACTGTAAATGTAGCTAATGCCCATTGACTTTCAACGTAATTCCCCAAAAATCCTACTTTTGAGAAACTACAAATAAATTCATCATTAATTGTAATCATTGAAATCTATAAAACTTTGAGTTATATTTACGTACGTCGATCTACGATTTAATTGTGTGTCTTTTAATGCAAATATATGTACTGTTCCTTTATCACTGGAAGCACATAGAAATTCTGAATCTCTACTAAATGTAATGCTGAAATATCATTCATTATAATTAATTAAAAAATAAAAATAAACAATAAAATTTTTAAAAACAAAATACTGTTTCATTCTCATTTGTTTGTAGTTATATTTACCAATAAAGAGTTGCAGGATCAGCACCTCTTCTCAATTCCACTAATAAATGTCTACGTATACTGTCCCATACTCTAATTAAAGTACCTTGCGTGGAAGCAGTTGCTATCATTGTTCCACTACTGTTAACTGCGAGACAAGCTAATGCACCCTAATCATTTGTTTATAAATATAAACAAATACTAAGAGGATGATGATATAGAAGTATCACTTTTCTTTAAGTCTTTATTAAATAAGATATACTTACCTGATGTGCTGCAAGACTTGCAGGAGCACTAGAACTTCCAGCGTCTGTAGCAGCAAGATCAATCAATTGAACACTGCCCTGTTTGTGACCAGGGAAAGCAAGAAGTTGTTTCTGTGCAGTAGCTAACGTAGCAACTTCAATTAATCCTTTTGGATTGTCTCTAGTTTCTAAAGTTAATAATCTTCGTGTTGGCATAGGAAACGAAAAGACATGTATTTCTCTTTGAAGTGCCACTACCATTCTGTTTTGCAAAGTTATTTTTAAGTGTAATATTTACATTAACTAAAAATAGAAGATAATTTTATTAATGAACTTACTTGTCCCTACGTAATCTTACAGCTTTTATAGGACTGGTAAATGTAATCTCCATTATAAACTTTTTAGATAAATCATCATAAATAAGTACTGTATTTTCTGCAAACTTTGGCTTTGTACCACCGCCTACTATGGCAATAATATTTGTTCTCCAAAGCATTTCTGCAGTAGCTATGCTTCCCATTATGTCACTTTCCAAATGTGCTTTTTCAACTAATGGTTCTACATTATATACTCTGAGGCCAGATTCCATGCAACATGTGAAACATCCTAAAAGAATACAAATTAAAAACAAATTCTTATAGTAAAACTAGTGATTTGATAAATAATAAAATATTATTAATATTAATTACCACAAATAACTAAATCATTGTACGAATAATAATAGTAATTTTTAGTAATTAAATCAAAATGCAAATAATAATAATACAATAACAACACTGTTACAGTTAAACCACGATTTTTGACATTATATTTTTATTTTCTACTCTTATGACATAATGTTTTTTTTTTTTTTTTACAAAACAAAATATTTTGTGAATGTTTCTAGTTTTTTTAATTTTAAAATAACTAAATGTATAATAGAAAGAATATTAAGTTTTCAAATATTAGAAATAAATCTACATTGTGAAACTACGTTTTGAGCTCAAGTAATTCATGTTACGAACAATAGTTACCTTGATCTTGATTAAATCGTAAACTAAGAATATCTTTTTCCCCAGCCATTTGGTGTGACATCAAAACAAACGTATGAGTATTTCTTATATCGATATATGAATCTTTTTTTCTAATAACTGTACTACGTGTTTTTGTTTACATTCTTCTTTCAGTTGTGTTACTATGCTTGATACACTAGTTCATTCTTTGTATGATTCGTAAGATAGCAAAGATAAGGCTGATTTTCACTTTTTAGATAAATTAATCTTATTTATGAATAATGCAAGCAAACAACTATGCAAATAATAGGAAACGCAATGATTCCTATTAATGAGTTACATTTAGTAAAACTGAAAATGCAAAATGTGAAATTCAAATAAGTTTGATAATGGTTTCATTCATCTAACAACGGTGATGTGTTACATTGAATAATTACAATTGTTTTTATTGTTGTATAGTAGCATTCATATATTTGTGAGAAATAATAATAACAATGAAAATATTATTTTAAAAAATAAAATGACTATATTTTTGTGAATAAATAAAATCTCTAGTGCAAATCTACCCAGTTTTATGCTTACATCATTGGCTGCAGTGATATTTCCAATATCCTGCATTGCAGGTTCTATACTGTGTATGAAAACCTATTCTTCGTAAGATACTATCAAAAAAATGTCAGCAATGGTAAGTTAAGTATAAAAAGTGACTTAATATTTTATTTCTTTCTGTTCTCAAATATATTTCATGTAACAAATATACATTATGTTTAATTGAATGCATATTTGAAGAGAACCTTGTGTCATCCCCTCCTTGTTTCAAATTTCATCAATACTTGAGACTATGTATGTGATATACTGTCAAATAAGCGAAATTCGCTCTTTTAATAGTGAAATTCTTTCTTCGTAGAGGATGAAAGCAGTAAGGTGTCCCACTGATGAACTTAGTATTACAAATTGTGCTATAATCAATGCAGATGACTTCCCAGATGATGTCAGGTAAAAATGCCTTGTAATTAATTCATTGATTTGGTACCTATAATAAGATTTAAAACTTGACCGACATATACGTACATATTGATTTTAATGAGATTTCAAACTAATTAAATTGACATATAATTTAATTTATGCTTTTATTTATGTATAATAATATATTGATTATATTAATCTTAGCTATTGAATTTATTTATTTATTTATTATTTAAAGTAAATAATTTAATCTAATATTACAATAAGACAAAGAAAGAATAAAATTTTCACTTAATTTGTCTTAGAATAAAATTTAAGTTTTTTTAACATTTCGTTCGTATTTTTAGACATATTGAAGTTACCACTGCACCAAATTATCATTTTGTCTTTACTGTAAAACAACATCATGAAGTACCTAGAGGAACTGTGGGATTTAGTTTACCTCAGAGAAAATGGGCTACTCTTTCACTTAATCAAGAAATTGAAGTCAGACCATATCATTTTAATCCTACTTCGAGTACAGAATGTTTATGCACTATTGTATTGGAAGCTGACTTCTTACAAAAAAAATCGTATGTACATTACATGAAAAATTCAATGAAAATGGTATTCATAATAAAATTTATAATATATTATTATATTTATGTATTTTAGGACAAGTTTGGAACCATATAACACTGATGAAATGGCTAAAGATTTTCTACTGCAATTTTCGGGGCAGGCATTCACCGTGGGTCAGCAGCTGGTTTTTCAGTTCAAGGATAAAAAGATGCTTGGTCTTGTAGTTAAAAGTTTAGAAGCTGCTGATCTATCTGCTATAAGTTCTGGACAAAATACAGTACCCAAAAAAACTCAAATGGGGCGCTGTTTGGGTGATACTGTTATACAGTTTGAAAAGGCAGAAAATTCAAGTTTAAACCTTGTTGGCAAAGCAAAAGGAAAAGTTGTCCGACAATCGATTATCAATCCAGATTGGGATTTTCAAAAAATGGGAATTGGCGGACTGGACAAGGAATTCAGTGCTATTTTTCGAAGAGCATTCGCGTCACGAGTGTTTCCACCAGAAATTGTTACACAATTGGGATGTAAGCATGTGAAAGGAATTTTACTTTATGGTCCACCTGGTACAGGTAAAACGTTAATGGCAAGGCAGATAGGGACTATGTTAAATGCTAGAGAGCCTAAAATCGTCAATGGCCCTCAGATTTTGGATAAATATGTTGGAGAAAGTGAAGCTAATATTAGGAGATTATTTGCTGATGCCGAAGAGGAGGAGAAGAGGGTATTATATATTATAAAAACATTTTCAACTTTATTTACATATTTTATATTTTATATGAGTTTTTATTAGCGTACTAAGTAAATTTTCATTTCTAGCTTGGACCAAATAGTGGATTACATATAATTATTTTTGATGAAATTGATGCTATTTGTAAATCTCGTGGTAGTGTTGCTGGAAACACAGGAGTTCACGATACTGTTGTAAATCAGCTGCTCGCAAAAATTGATGGTGTGGAACAACTAAATAATATTCTTGTTATTGGTATGACTAACAGAAGAGATATGATTGATGAAGCTTTATTACGACCTGGTAGATTAGAGGTATTGCATTTCATATTATATATTCTTTAAAGAGAATGCTCGAAAATTCATTGCTAAATATATTTGTATATACATAGGTACAAATGGAAATCAGCTTACCCGATGAACATGGGAGATTTCAAATACTTAATATTCATACATCTAGGATGAGAGATTATAAGAAGATATCGCCTGATGTTGATTTAAAAGAACTAGCTACATTAACTAAAAATTTCAGTGGTGCAGAACTAGAAGGTTTAGTTAGAGCTGCACAAAGTACTGCTATGAATAGATTAATCAAAGCTTCCAGTAAGGTTGAAGTAGATCCTGCTGCAATGGAAAAACTTATGGTTTCCAGAACTGATTTTCTTCATGCTTTAGAAAATGATGTTAAACCTGTAATTAAAAAAAAAAAATTTTAATGTTAACAAAAAGCAATAATTTGTATTGCGTTGTCTAATATACTTTATATCACAGGCATTTGGTACAAGTGCAGAAGCATTGGATCATCTTCTTATACGTGGAATTATTAACTGGGGCAAACCAGTGGCAGAAATTTTGTCTGATGGCAATTTATATATTCAAGAAGCACGTTCTACTGAAGGTTCCGGTCTTGTGTCAGTTTTGTTAGAAGGACCGCCGAATAGCGGAAAAACAGCACTTGCTGCTCAAATAGCTAAAAATTCCGATTTTCCATTTGTTAAAGTATGTACACCGGAGGATATGGTTGGCTTTACAGAATCTGCAAAATGTCTTTCAATTCGAAAGGTAAATAAAAAGTTAATGTTTTCCAATTATAATATAATTAATAATATTTAATATATGTTCCTTCTTTTTAGATATTCGACGATGCATATCGTTCACAGCTTAGTTGCATTTTAGTTGATAATATTGAACGCTTGTTAGATTATGGTCCCATTGGACCACGATATTCTAACTTAACTTTGCAAGCACTGTTAGTTTTACTTAAGAAACAACCACCGCGTGGTCGTAAATTATTAATACTTTGTACTACAAGTCGCAGGTAGAGTACTTAATAGTATAATGATATTTAAATATAATTATATGAATTTTTATTAATAAAATTATCATACTTTCTTTAGGCAAGTTTTGGATGACATGGAAATGTTATCAGCATTTAGTACAACTCTTCATGTACCTAACTTATCAACTCCTGATCATCTCCTAAGTGTTTTAGAGGAAATGGATCTATTTAGTAAAGACGAACTGTTATCTTTACATGCCAAACTTCAGGGAAAACGGTATGTCTTCATTCTAAATTAATAATATTGATTTTTGTTTTAAACAAAACATGATTTTTTTTCAGAGTATTCATTGGTATAAAAAAGTTGCTATGTCTAATAGACATGGCACGTCAAGTGGAACCAAACTATAGAGTTGTGAAATTCCTATCGAAATTAGAAGAAGAAGGTGGATTGGAATAAGTATATAAAGTTGTAATTATTTGTGTAGAAATGAATTAGATATCATGTACGAAACAATATATAATACGTACGGAATAACATATAATACGTACGTAATAAAAGAATTTGCATTTACATATATTAAATCTATATCAGTTCAAGAAAATCAGGTACAATTGTGTGAGGTATTTATATGTCATAAGAATTATTAATTAAGTAATCCATTTTAATTATTTCTAAATATTTATATAAAAATTATGTTTTCCATTATTTTTTAGAATGATTCTGTTAAATATATAGTATTTATAATTTGTTAATTATAGCTTTTCTACGTGCTTATTTGATAATAATTTATCTTAAACTTTTAAAGTAATTTCTTTAATTTAAAAAGATGTAAAATATAAAATGTAAAAAAATGAAAATATAATAGTCAAAAGGAATAAAATTTTCCGTTAGATAATGATAAAATTAAATATTCGCAATAGATTATTGTATAAAATTTAAAATTATTACTTATAGAAATTCTTACTATTTCTGTTATTATATCTGTATAAATATGAAATTTGTGTATATCTTTGCAAAAAACACAGAAATGCTTCCTTCAGTTTTAATTTGTTATATTCTACCATAAAATAGATTTATTTCGTGTTAATGACACGTTTTTCTAACAATTGTCATAGTGATACTTGTAATTATTTATTTATTAGCAAAATTTATTACATACTATATAAATATATATTTTTATGCCTCCATTTGTGCGTAATGTGCATCTATACAACAATCTGTGTATTTATTACTACTTCAAAGTTTATTGTAATTCTAGTTGTAAACATATGTATGTCTTTAATTATTGATGTTCTAGAATCTATAAATTAATGCCTCTTAGAGGTAAATAAAACCATTCCAGAAATTATTTATATGCAAATATTTGCGTTGTAAACAATTAATAAGTATACTTCCTAAATGAAAACTAGTTTTTCATATAAAGTAATATATAAATCTGAAAAATAAATAATTTATTTTGTGTTATTTAAATAATTTGTTTTATAGAGAATTTTATCTGTATAATGCATTACTGAATAATTTCATTAAATTTGATATATGTATACACAGTTTAATAAATTGTTTACAAAAAAATCTGTATATCAATATCAAATGTATTGTTTTGCTTGATAGATATATAATATGAATCATGTCTGTGTTAATATATTGTAATAATAAATTTATGACACTATATGTAATATGTGTAACAGTTAAATAAAATCTATTAGAGTATAGTGATAAAAAAATGTCATCTTCTAAAATTTACCTTTAACGTGTACATAAAAAATGAAACATAATAATAATGTTGCTCGCTTGACAGTTCTCTTATTTTGTTTTCATAGTTTTTATACAAATGCAATTATATTACAATTTAAAATTAGAAATTAATTATATTATGTAATAATTTTGAAGTTTTATACTGATCAGTTTTTAAATGTTAAATAACTATTTTAAATGTTTCAAATTTTATTACAGTATGATGAGTAAATAAGTTATAAAGATCATTATATTAATTTTAATACTTTCTTTAGTTTTTTAAGAAAAGAGTTTACAATTAAAAAGAAGTATTGGGAAACGTAATGTACTATTGGTATATAAAAATAGTACGCATATATTTTAATGTATATGTTCTTTTTTTTTGTTAAATTTACTACCAGTTTTGTTAATTTTATTTTGCACATATTTAAATTGAAAAATATAAGTAAAGTAACAAAGTATTCAATTAAATGTAATTAACAAAGCAATATATAAATTCGACGTTATCAACGATCATTCCCTATTTCCCCACAAAGTTATTATCATATACTTCTTATTTAATATCCCGTACTTTTTGTGAAATAACATGTACGATAAATTTTACAGTAAAAAGTTTTTAGATACAAAAGCAAGATTAGATTATCACATAAATTTGATATAAACTTCTATTTCATAATTATCATGTGTAACTAAATATAATTATAATTCTTTGTTGTTTATAATATGTACAATAATAAAAAGTTCCATGTGCTTTCAGTACTTGGCAGTATTTAGGCACCTTAATTCCATTAAGGAAAGAGAAAGAGAACAATTTATATTCATATTCTCTACAACTTTAAATTCACATGATAGTGATGTTATAACATTTCATTATGATTTTATTTCTGTATAAATTGCGCAGACGAAATAAGCAATTTGAAATAATATCGATATCGATATCGTTGATTTTCGCATATTTTAAAAAGAAAATTTCTCATTTCCGCAATAAAACTTCTGTTAATATTTTTTTCGTGAAAATAACTGTGTTGTGGAAGCGTATTAGATACATAATATATCTATACTCTGAACTGGTCGTACATTTTTTAATTGGTACATTTACAATTCGTACTTGAAATATATTTGTGTAATGTGTTCCTGTACAAAAATTTAATACACGCGAAGTTTATAATATTCCTTGGTGTAATATTAAAGCATAGATATGGAATATTTACTACAAAATTTAAAAGTAAACATATAAATCAACAATATTCTTAATGATACTCAAGTACGCTTTGATAATATCTATTATAAGTGTGAAACAATCTTCAATATTCCTGTATTATAGAAGAATCGATGTTTTGTATTAAGTCATGTTACAAGAATTGCATTAAGTGTTTACAAGTCATCTCACGATGATAATACTATAATATATACGCAGTCTACAAACACAGATCATATTTTCTAAATAACAATTATATATAAAATATTTTTAACATAAATATATATACTGGAGGAAAGCTTTAATGTCAATTTGAAACAATATTTATGACATGTTTGATATTAATCAGCACCAAGCACTTTCTTTTTATGCTCGAATAATTTTATCCTCCATTATAACATCGATCATAAAGTTTCTATATTACAAATAGTTTGTTAATGCATTATATAAATTTGTTTAATAAACAAAACTGCTTTCTACTGAAAAGATAAAAGTGAGTACAAACTCTTGTAATGTCAAAGTTAGTAAAAAAGCTCACACATATTTTGTTCAATGTAACATGCTTTTTTTTTTAATTTATAAAGTGACAACAGTAAAATGATGATTGTAGAAAGAATATTAAAAATAATTTTATTATTTTATTGGTGTTACTTTTTATATCTTTTTATGATTTAAATTAATTTAAAAAAAAAGGAAAAGATTGTACAAAAAACGTTTACCCTTAATAATTGTAACTTCATTATGGCACATGAAAGAAAATCACTTTATTTGAATGTTGAGTCATTAACCTCATAATTAATAGATCATAATGAATTATTTACTATGACTATTTAATATTAATATCACAAATGTTTACATTCAATATTTTTCAAATAGTTCAAATTTCATATTCAATTCGAGCTTTAGCTGGATAATTATCCTAGCATATTTCAGCATTTCTTAAATTTTCAGTCATCTCCATTGTAGAGAAACTTTGTATCTGACATAGTCAGGAAAATATATAATAAAAAATAAGCATGACAATGAGTCAAATCACGATGGCTTACAAGATGGAAATTTCTTAACGTTAATACATGAAATTGGTTTGCGCCATCTCCGTTTACTCTGATGTGAATTTGGTTTGTTGTTATGACTATTCCAAGTGGCTTTTTGGTCTTCACTGATTTTGTCTATTTCTTGAAGCCGTTTTTCTTCTGCACAAAAAAAACAGAAATTTATTTAGTATTTGCTTATAAACTTATACTACAAGAGTTAATTCTATTTTAATTTTTTTAGAGAAGTATATAACATGTATAATAATTATAATTAATCGTGCAATATGTAGAGAATTTTATCTCTGCAATAATTATAATATTACTACACACAATTTAAAATATGCATAACACATGGCAAAAGCTAATACAAAGGGCTATTCCAAAACATTGTTGAGTTAAAGATTTCAATTCCATAATTAATTTATATATAACTTTAGATGTCATAAAAGGCACAAAGGCAAAACAGGGTATACACTATATAGAGAGTACCCGTTTTTATCAGCTCGCAACATCATAGGTAGATATAAGCGTGTCATTGTTACAGAATGGTGCATGTCTTTGATAAGAATACTAGTAGTCGATTTGAAAAAGATTGTTCAGTATTCCGTTTAGAATCTGAAAAGCAAAAGCTGTATTTTATTGAAGTATTCAGTACTTTTATATTATAATTCATATAATTTATAATTTACATAAATATATTTTTTCAATGATATTTGTTATCTAATGCGTATAAAAAAGATAAATGTTTTAACAAACTTTTAATGATAATTTCTATCATGTTCAATTTAAGACAATCCATACAAATTATGCAAAACATATTTTGATTTATAAATAAGTATGTAGAAAATTTATATTAATTTTATTAAAATATAATTACAGGACGATTTCATTAGATAAAGTTATTAATCCAGTTACAAAATAACGTAATTAACATGTTGCACAACTGCTACTTATGAACTACAATATTATGCCACAAATGTATCAATATATAATTTATACATATTTTTTTTTATTGGTGCCTTCATACATGCAGGTTTTGTCTTACCTCTCTGTTAGTTGTGAGTGTAAGAACTAATATCAAATAATATAGCAACAAAAATTTAAGCTTTAATATATAAGTTTATTATTAACACATAGCACAATGCAAAAGAAGAAATTGAGAGCGAAAAAAATGAAAATACATACCATTCAACTGATGTTCAGTATAATACGTAGGATTATCGTCACCTCCGTAATGATACTCCATCAGGTACGGTAGTACGGTCATACTGTGCCATTTATGTCCTTTAAGAGGAGGTATAGGCACTTCTTCTTGTGTTCTAGGATGCCTGCATATAGTCCATGGATGTTTTTTAACTTGTTGCAAAGTAAATCTTTTATCCGCATCTTTTTGCAACATTCCTTGTATAAGAGATTTTAGAGGTTCTTCTACTTCTTCAGGAATAGAATATTCACCTTTTCCTATATTTTCATATAATTTATAAATATTATCGCCTTGAAAAGGATATTGACCTGTAGTTATATTATACCTATAAAATATTTATAATTTGATTAAAAGATGCACGCAGAATTTCTTTTTTTTATAAGAAATAAAATTTGATTTATGAATATAGTTTGTTTCAGCATAATAGATAAATAAATATCATTTATAGGAAAATATATATTTACAATGTAACTCCACTGCTCCATATATCTACTTTAAAACCAGAAAATGTTTCACAGCCATTTGCAATTTCAGGAGGCTGAAATGCTGGTGATCCTTGTCCCATCTTACATGTATCATCTTCAGAAAACATATCTAATGCCTAATAAACACAGGACAAATTGTACAATTTTATCTTTTAGTTTATAATTTATTTTATTTCTTATATAAATTTTAACTTCACACTTGAATTTATATATTACATTAATATAATAAAAAAGATGAGTGAAAATGTACCTCAGCAACTCCAAAATCACTGATTTTTAAGGTACCATCTAAAGCTAATAATAAATTCCCTGGTTTTATATCTTTGTGTACTATTCCTTTACTGTACAGGTATTCTAAACCATCCAATAACTGACAGAAATAGTCATGTGCTTGCCAAATTGGAAGCTTCTTAAGAGGTGTGCTTCCCAACATATCCTGCAAAAAATCTAATAAATAGAAATCTAATTGTTGTTAATTCCATGCAAATTTTTATTATACATAAAATTAGCATAAAGTAATAGATTTTAAGATACATAAAACTAAATTATACTAAATTATAAAAATCACATTGTATGGAATTAATTAGATGGAAATATTAATTTTTTTTATATATATTGTCTATTGATACTTGTTAGGTTAAAAAATGAGTCTTAAGAATTGTATTTCTTTCTGTTATATTGAATATATAAGATAGATCAATTTTAAGTATTGTTATAATATAGAGCAAAAGATATTTTCAAATGTTTATAAAAGTATTACAAATTTTTATAAATGCTGAAATAATTATCACTCAGATTGCATCTGGAACTTTAAACATGATCAAATATCAATTTATAAAGGCATATGTGTATAACACACATTAAAATAAACCATGTAAGGCTTTTAAACTTTACCTGTAATCCACACACACAAAATTCCATAACTAGGTACATCTTCTCCTTTTCATCATTATACAAAACATCTACAAGGTTAATTACATTCTTATGTTTTAATATCCTTAATAGTCTTATTTCCCTGTTAATGAATGTGAATAAATAATATTTAGAATTTTAGAAAGTAATCATATATATATGTCAAAAAATACATCAGTGTAGCCTTCTTTTTTGAGGTATTATATAAATTATAAAAGTCAATAAATATTCATGATTTTTAACATTATGCTTTTTATATATGAATTAACATATAATTTTATTATATATATATTATTAAAATTTATTATATATATATTTAATTAAAATTGTCAGGAACTAAATAAAATTATTGACTCTAATTGTGTACATGTTTACATCACACATATTCTTCTACTTTTTACATTCATTCTTGGTAAATCAATATGAATATCATAAGAATAAACATTCTTCTTTTTGCGTTTTATATAAGTAATAAAAAATACAAGATAATATACGTATGATATCGTATTTACAAAATTCAATAGACTGAGTGCCGACTATTATCAATTGAGAATTGTTTTAATTTATTTTATTCAACGTACAGATAAAATATAAAGGAAATATAAAAATTTATTTGTCGTACCGTTGAACATTAAGCTCTCCATTTGGGATTCTACGAAGTTTCTTCTTTTTCAAGATTTTCACAGCTCTTCGACAAAGCGTCTCTGAGTCCAACACTTCTTTCACCTTTCCGTAACTACCTTCACCAAGAACATCACCCATAACATATTTACCGATAAATTTACATTTTTTCTTTTTTTCTTCGTATATAATTTGATCTGAATCCACCCTATGGAAGAACATGTTGATCTCATCCAAATCATAGTTTGGATCATCGTTGATCCACGTGACTGGTTCGATATCCCGAAATATTTCATTGTTAATTTCTTCTTCGTCTGGGTCACATATTGTGATCCTATTGTCCATTTTTCACAATGCTAATTGGACTAAAGTTACTGAAAACCACACAACTTTAACCTAAAACACAACCGGCACCACCATTGTTGTGAATTACAGCTGTGTGCTCCACCACGGTTTGTGATAATAAAGGACACGATCGTCATCCCAGTTCCGGAACGGCACGTATTACATTACTGATTGTACTAGCGCTCAAATTTGAAATATCTCTTACATCTAAAAATATATACACACATCTATTGAAAATTTAAACAAATTTTCTTTCAGTTTAATAAATATAGATATAGATGTTTCGTTTCTTTTTTTTTTCAGTTTAAAGTCTTGAAAGTTATAAAAACTTTTTATTTCAATAACAGCTCGAGTTGGATTAAAAATATCAACTTGGGTTTAAAAATACATATATCTGTATGTCAGATACCATGTTTATTAATTCTTGTTGTATTTTTATAAATAAATCATATATATATATACACAAGCGTAAATAATAAAATATCTTTACTATTTCGGTTTACGTTTATATAGTAATATACTTTATAAGAATCAGATAACTTTAACATCCTAGAATTTTACATATATAAAAAACTTTTTATTATGATTATTTTTTTATTTTATGCAAGAATTAAAAATATGTTTATATAGATGAAATAAATCGATCAATTATAATGTATTATATTACTAATCAGGTACTGTTAAGTTACAATATGAAATATATTTCTCAAGACATATAGTGTAAACACAATATAATAAAGTATAATAAAAATACAAGTTTCCTAGTATAAACAATACAGAGCAATAAAAACAGATCATTCAATTCGTTTTTTGTATGAGAAGTTTCATTCACTAATAAATATTATTTATAAAATTTTATTGAAAAGTGATAACTTATTCAAAATATTTTTGTTATTTTATGTAACTTTGCAGCTTACCTTTAAATTTATACAAATATATTATAATAATATGATATGCTCTTTCTACAATTATGTACAGTACATAAAAGTATATCTCTTGATTATTATTGAAATAGGTGCCTGAACTGACAAACTTTGCAGTTGTCACTTCATGATTTTACATAAAAATCATGGACTATATTAAAATATTATGTTTTTTAATGAGAGGGATATTTTATATTACACATAATGAAAAAACAGATGTATTTTTTGTATGATATTTTGTCAATGATGATGACCAGTCGTAATTAATGCAGGTAAAAAAGATCCTAATACTAAAACTAGTATTTCTTTAACTTTTAATCCAGAAGAAGATGCTGGCACATTTTCAGCAGTTGGTAGATGTGTATAGTTGCTATTATTTCTTGTCATTAATTCTGGTAAAACATGAACAGTTGCAACATATAGGAATGTACCTGCACTGAATAACATAGCCACTCCAGTTGCATTAACATTACTAAGTGTTTCTTTCCCCTCCTAAAAAGATGTATATATCAATTTCACATTAGTGTTTAAAAAGATATTTAATTCTAAAACAATTTACCTTTCCAATACCAAAATATGTTACAAGAGCAAGACAAGGTGCTGCTAAAGAAAATACTAAAAGATGTCTACCAATTTTTTTCCTATCTACTCCTTCATGTAGTAAAAATGATACAAGACCAAATGCAGCAGGTGCCTGTAAAAAAATAGCTTATTTATTCATTAAATACATATTACGTATGTTCTTAACATTCCTTTTTTTAGATATGGAATGCCATTTAGTCTATTTTGTTTACCTTGTGTAACATTATTGCTAAGAAAACAATTAATTCTACATCAGCTTGAGATGTAGTTGCAGCAGCTCCTAGTGCCACTCCATCAGCTGCTGCATGAACTACAAGACCCAAAGTGGCAGTAACACTCCTTTCTCTTACTCCACTTCTTCTAGCTGAACATTGATCAACCAATAGCATAAATACAAAACCAAGTATTAAACTAATACCTATTAAGGAGTGAGGATCACCTAAAAATGAAAATGAAGGATATTAAGTTTTACATCTCTTTAAATAACATCAAAAAGAGATTTTACCAAGTATTTTAATTGCTTATATATATAGTTTTTTGCTTAAGAAAAACTAAAATATGAAAAATATTTCAAATTGGTTAATACAAATGTAAATATAAAATAAATGCAAAAATCATATGTTTGCCAAATATAATAAACTACCTTACTATAAATGTTTGTGATATACTAACTGTGAACTTCTTGATCATTATTGCTTCCACCAGTAAACAATGCTCTTATACCTTCAGGTATAATTACGGCAAGCGCCGTGCCTACAAGAAGTCCAGCACCAAGTATCGAAACCAGTTGTAATTTATCCTAGAAAGATTAAAGGTTCATGATGTTCATGATCATGGAGGTCTTTGTAGAATCTGTAATCAGTAGTTTAAGTATATGACAATCATAGAAAATGATAGATAAAAAAAATTGTTCTTTTCATCTATCGTCAAATGAAAAGGACATTACCTCGGATAAATTCATGACTAATGGCAAGGACCCAGCTATGCAGGAACCCACTAACATTACCAGTGAAAGCATCCATAATACTGTACTTTCTTCCATTTTTTAAGATATATTTTTTGAATAAACGAAAGATATTCACTTCATCGAATTAATACTTTCGCATTGCTATTTAATATTAAATGACGAATCAAACAATGTAATTATTTCTTATTTTTCTACAGCATTCTAACTAAAATACCATTTTTAACAGCGTTTAACAATCTGTTTTCGTCTACGTAGCAGTTTCGCGGTGAATACTGTGAGTATAGCAACGACATAGAAGAGAAGTTAGATGCATTGAAACGTGTCATAAAAGTGTTCATCGAGAATTCGTTGAAGATAATGTTAATGCTTAACATTATTTTCATAATATAACGAAATGAATCGATCAATGATTAATTAATTAATTTATTTAAGAAACAAGTTAATTTTTTATATTTCATGTATCACACAAAGATGTTTCATTTGTATGTAAACTAAAGATAACGTGCTCGGTGTTGTGCAATCTTAAGGAAAAAAAAAGAATCAACGAACTGATTGTGAGATCTATATACATTAATTTTCATTGATATTATTTATTTACATAGATAGCGTGTAAAGATTTATTTCGTGATTATGTAAGAAAGATAAACAAACAACCCTTGCAATCATTAACCAAAGACGATTAATGGATCTTCTTTTTGAACGTTTCATTTGTTTTATTCTGTAATTTGTCTCGTACGAAAAGCCATTCGAAACATCTTTCTATCACAATTGATAATAGCAGTTGATACCTTTTGATTTTTTAATTTGAATTATTTTACTAGATGGCAGAGATGTCGATTAACAGTGGCACCTCTAGCGGAAATATCAATGTACTAAACAGTAAGTGATTGGTAACGAGTTGAGTGAGACAAGTGATTAAAAAATGGCATCCGCGACGACGTCGCACAATGAGGTTTCACAGGAATTTTCTGTCAACAAACTTATTCGTGTCGGCTATTACGAATTGGAAAAAACTATTGGCAAGGGAAATTTTGCCGTTGTTAAAATGGCCACCCACGTTGTAACTAAATCGAAGGTAAGTTTATTGTTAACGCATTTTTCTCACAAACACGTATACCCGTCATTTTGTCGTTATATCTTTGGATAACGGCATGGACATGTAAATCGTGTCGTATTATACGCGTTATAAAAGTTCTCTCTTTGATAATGATTTGTCATAACGCGAGAAGACCTAACAATTTCATAGAATGTTTCGCGAACCGATGTTACCAACAGATACTATCGCATCGATTGAAATATGTTCGTTGGATGTTTTTTTCAAATCATTATTAATGATAATAGATTGGATATCATTGCAAAATGAAAATAAAAATACCATCAATTGACGTCCGTATAGAAATTTATTGATTCGATATATATCTTCCGTGTAGTATTTTTTTTTAAATTTATTTACATTTATTTTGTTTCTTTTTTTGTATGTTTTTTTCTATTTTTATGTAATTAATTAAATTAAATATTATAATGCTACAGTTAGTGTATCTGATATAATGCAATTAATTTTTATAATAAAATTCTGATTGCATGAAAAAATACATCTCTTCTTTTTTCCAATAATCTTTTATATGCTTTAAAAAATTTGTAAATATTTTGCGCTAATAAATAACATATATTATCATCATTATTATTGCTTTAAATTTATAAGATAACAAAATATTGAATTGATTGAAACGCATGATATTATTTGTTTATAATCCAATACTAATTTAATCACATATATTTCTTAAGAATTATAAATACACTTTTGTTTTTAGGTTGCTATTAAAATAATAGATAAAACAAAATTAAATGAAGAAAATTTAGCAAAAATTTTTCGTGAAGTTCATATAATGAAACGATTAAGGCATCCACATATTATAAGATTATACCAAGTAATGGAAACAGAGAAGATGATATATTTAGTTACTGAGTATGCTCCTGGAGGAGAAATATTTGATCATCTTGTAAGGAATGGAAGAATGCCAGAACCAGAAGCAAGAAGAATTTTTCGTCAAATTGTCCTTGCTGTTCGTTATCTTCATCAACAAAGAGTTGTTCATCGAGATCTTAAGGTCTAAATACACAAAAATGTATTTTTTAAATATTTGGAAAATTTATGAGAAACGAAAACATGAATGAAAATCATAGCACTCGTGTATTAAATAACAATATTTGTTTTAGGCTGAGAATTTACTACTTGATGCAGACAATAATATAAAACTTGCAGACTTTGGGTTTAGTAATGAATATACTCCAGGTGTTCCACTTAGCACTTGGTGTGGGTCCCCACCATATGCTGCTCCAGAAATTTTTGAAGGAAAACACTATGATGGCCCAAGAGCTGATGTATGGGTATGTCATATTATGAAAATATACTAAAATAAAAGATTTCTAATTAAACTGTTATTGAAATATTTTATGTATAATTATAGAGCCTAGGTGTTGTTTTGTATGTGTTGGTCTGTGGTGCATTACCATTTGATGGGCCCACAATGCAATTATTACGTTCTGTAGTAATCTCAGGGAAATTCAGAATACCATTTTTTATGTCTGCAGGTAAATATAGAAGTTTTTATATAATTCTTACATATTGCACTACATTATATGTTTTACTAATATATCAATTTTTTATAGAATGTGAGAAATTGATTAGACATATGTTGGTAGTAGAGCCAGAACGACGTTTAAGTATCTCACAAATTTTAGCACACTCTTGGATGGGTGGAGATGGTGTAACAGAACCTGAACCAGGAGGGTAATATATAAATACTAATGCGTATTTGGATTATAATAAGAGAAAACTATACCTCTTTCAACATATGTTTTTAGGTGCAGTCCTGAAAATGTGCCACCACAATTAAATCAGGTAGTGATAGAAAATATGTTAAGATTACCAGGACTTAGTCCAGAAACGTTATTAAAAGCAGTCCAAGGGAATGCTTTCGATCATGTATCAGCAATATATAATCTTCTTGTTGATCGATTAGAACCAACAATGCCTAGTTTACCCAGTATTCAAAGTATACCAGGAGATTATGCTCCTGATGGAGCACATCAGTTAGAAAAGGTAGATATTAAATTTTTTTCTGCAATATATATACACATGTATATATAGTAGTACATACTTGAAAATTACATTCTTTTTATTTCCTGTTTAAAAGTTTGGTGATACGGAAGCAGAAACAGAAGAAAGAAGTGGAATGCAACTTACTCCTGGCACACCTTATCATACAACAAGAAGACATACAGTTGGACCTGGTGATACAGCTCATCAACCACCAACATCATATCCTTATAACTATAATCACAATTCAGGCGATCCGGCATTACGTCTTCTTCCTATACTACAGTATAATAATACTGATCCTCAAGTATTACCTCATACAAATTTACCCTTAAACCTTCCTTTAGTTCAACATCAACCTCCTCAAAACTTTCAAATCAAAGATCAACATTTATTAAAACCTCCGCCTGTGATGGGAGCAAGTAAGTAATATATGCTATAAATTATTTTAACAAATCATTTCCTTTCTTAATAAACATTTAATTAATTATAGCTGGGAGTTTTGGAAGAAGAGCTTCAGACGGTGGAGCTAATCTTCACGTTTTCTATCAACAACATGGCAGTAATTCTGGTGGCACTGAAGATGGTGGATGGAGTCAACCTGGCAGTAGAGAACATTTACAACCTGTAAGAAAAATAAATATTAAAATAAAAACTGTGAAATATTTGTTAAAGGTTAATATGATCTATAATTAATATGTTCACATTCCATTTAGATACAAAGTGGAAGTCCAACTCTAGTACCATGTGCTCAGTCATTAAATGTGGGAGTTAATACTGGAAATAATGATGCGAACGGTAGTAATACTGGAAGTGGAAGTGGTGGTAGCGATAGAAGAAGACGAAGCGGTGTTACTGCCGTCATGCAAAGACCAGGTACTGTGGATTATGATTTTCTGGTATTTATATACACATCAATGCACTTTATTATATGTTTTATATCACTTCAACAAAAGTTTATTATGATTTGCTACATCAATTAGTTTAAAAGCTTGCTATATTACTTCGTTTCTAAGCTGTAAGTATTATTATGCCTTGATTATATCTTTGCTTTTGGAATATCTGATGTTTTTTTTTTTATTTTGAGAGTTGTACTGCATGATAAATATTCTTATCTGAGAAAATTTTATAATGTTACTATAAATACTATAATTATCATATTGTAATTATTTATTCCTATATATATTACATGCTATTTGTAAATATATTTGGATAATAGTTTTATTTTAAGTTTATATATCATTTTATTTAAACAACATGTGCACTTTATTCGCCATATATTTATAGTGTTTCATTTGATTTTATTTTTGATTTTGCATGGTTTTTTTGTGTCCACTGCACTACCATGCCTCGTTGGTTGGTAATATGCATGTAGTTATAAATCCGGAAATGGTAATGGAGGTGGAAGCTAGGATGAATAGAGCTTACCTCCCATCACGGCTATTACCAACACATCTTAGAGGATCTACACTTCCACATCATAGGAAGACTTCATTGTATCATACTAGCACTGGTAATTTTTGTGTGGTTTTTTGCATTTTGTATAAATAGAAAAACGGATTGTTATAGTACATTATGTTGTTAACACAATTATGTGCTTATTTATTTTATATTATTTGTACAAGTGTGTGATTTATATAATTACAATAATTAAGTGATACATTATCTTATTTTATTGTTTTTAGTAGGCAACAGAGACTCATATAAGGAACCAAGTACTCACGTCTCTACAGAAAGATATTCTCCCGTTCGGAGAGCATCTGAAGGTTCAGGTCCACCTGGTCCTGGAATTCAAGCACTTCAGCAAGAATATCAACAATTGCAAAGGTTAGCATCACCATCGCACAGTCCTGCGAGTATTCCTGGATCCCCTGTACATGAAAGAGGTGTAGCAGCAATCACACAAGGTATTTTTAATTTTGTAATAACAAATATGTTACATACAAATTTTAAATGGAAAAATTTAAATATATTATATAATTCATTTTGATATTAGGTTTAAGTGGATTGACTACAGCAGCAGTACAGGGCAGCATAGTTCATGGTACTCCAACACAACCACCAGCAACACCATTAGATTTAAGTCCACTGAGACATCATAGATCACCAGCTACAACACCAGTTAGTTATTCACCTAGTAACAGTCCAGCTTTAGATATGATTCAAGAAGAACATCCTGTGGAAATACCACGAGTAAATAACTTTCAAGTATTGATTAAATAATTTTGTTATTTATCAAGTTGCTGCTTAATTATAATTTTTTATGTTGAAAATTATTTTATTATAATAAACAATTATTTGTTCTAGGTACCACCTCAAATATCTGTAACAGATCTTGGGGGACAAGTAACACTAATTAGTTGTTCACCTTCACCATCTCCATCGCCTGATTCGCTCGAAGATACGTTACCTCATTATAGTCCTCTTCCCAGTTTCATCATCTCTGAACCCTGTGATCCATTGAGACCCAGTATCACACGCGGTATCGGTAGGCCACTCAATACATCAATACCTACAGAAGTTGAAGTTACATTATCTGATGAATCAAGTAGGTTGAATTCAGAAGCTATATTAGGTCGTGTGAAACAAATTATAGATGCAAGAGCCCCTCCAAAGGGATTTGTCTTCTCTAGAGAAGAAGTGAAAGGTGGTGGGCTTAGTTTAGAATACCCAGGTGGTGTTCAAATTGAACTTAGAGTATGTGAATCAGAAGAGAAAGAAGTAAAAGGCATTAAGATGCGAAGAATTAGTGGGGACCAATTACAGTACAGTCAACTTTGTCAGCAGCTGATCTCGTGTATTACTGTTTGACGACAACCAGCATGTAATATAATGTTTTTCTTATATATTACGTTACATTCCTGGTGCCACACACACCACTCATTACAGTATTGCACATGCATGCTGCATACGTACGAGCGGTACTTTAAGCATACCATTCTTTATATTGATACATTCATATATGTAACATTCAGTGTGCTTCGTTTTTCAATATTCTTTTTTTCTTTTTTGTTTTCTAAATCTGAAAAAAGAGGAAATTTTAACTTGTGCATAATACGAAGTGAGAACAGAAACGTTACAATAATTTTTTGAAGTCTTGTTATTAAGAGTTTAGAAGATATACATGCTTTTACGCAAGCAAGACGATGTTTTGCTACTTTTAAACAATCTAAGTATTAACAAATGTGGACGTTTTTCATAAAACTTTAATCGTTAATGTACATCACACATCATTCCTTTTTGTAGAATATTTGTCTTCATGTTAGAAGTTTATAGCTAGTAAATTCATATTTTACTGTTCAACTCATCATCAGGTGCCCTTTTTAGCTTAGGAAAAAGAAAAGTGTCTTTTGTACCGAATTAGATGGCAAAATATAAGCATTTTCATGATATATATGTCTTTCTAATATGATAGAGATGTTTTATATGGAATTTACTATACTTAATCAATTGCCATTGCAAGTTTTAATTTCATAATCTATATCCATGTTTGTAAATATTTGTTTTTAAATACTGCAATTTTTTTCTTTTACGTTATTGGACTTAGAAGAATTGCCTTCTTGTTTCTGGTACAAATGTCTTCTTGTTTCTGGTCTCTGTTGGATTATTTAATTCTAATAGCTAGAGACATATATATAATCTTTTATATAGTGCAAATACATTGTGGTTTGTAGTTCAAAAACTACACAGACTGAGTTATGATTGTATATCTTTCTTTTTTTAAATTGGTTAATTTTTGTTGCAATTTTTAATGATATAATTACGGACTATTGGTTTTTAAAGAATTGTGAAGTGTCAGAATAGAGAAAGTGTACTTTCCAGTGGTTGCACTTATACAGCATTTAATTATTGTCATTTAAAAAGGAAAGTATGCAACCTAACTCTCCTTGTGTAACCAAAGAGTTAAGTTGCTTTCATAGTATCAAATATGGAAGGTACATCTTTTATTCGTATTTTAAAAACACAAGGAAGATATAAATACCTATAATAATTTCTAGGTATGTTAAATAAAATTCTAATTAAACTAGCACATTTTTTATCATTATGTTGCAATGATTAGATAAAAGACATTATATTAGTGTCATGTATGTGAGAAGTAAGAGATTTAATTCACTTAATATAAAGAAAATATTTTTCTAAATTCATTTGTTGTGAATTAAACAAAAGATAATGTGCAAAGAAATATTTTCTGTTTATAGTGCAAAGTACAATGTTTTCTTTGTAGAATACAACTTGTATATTCTAATTTATTTTGTTATGTTGTTAGATGTATGTATCTTTCTGGTAAAAAACTACTAATGTTTAATTTTAGTATCTTTCAAATTTGGAACAAATATTTTATAATAAATATAATATGTATAATTCGATGAATAATTTATATATGTCAAGTTATATTGTGTATTTTAAATTACGAAACATTGTACTTCATGTACTAATATAATTTTTATTTGAATATTCTGCTTTAAATTACGAATTGGCTTATATTTATTGAAAGTAATAATACTTTTATGTTTCTGTAAATAATAAAATTTAATGTAAATATATGATATATACTATTTAGAGATTTCTAAAGTATACAGGCTATTCTATTTGAGATAACTGTTTTTAGTTCTTGAAACATTCATTGATGTATAATTATTGATGCTGTATGTTTTATTATAAAATCTTTTGTAGAAATGTATATATATATTAACTGTACATTCAAATAATATATTCAAGGAAAAATTGAGAATACGTTTTCATATTAGTTTAAATCAAATTGTAAAGAAGTTTATGCATATTCAAATTATATAAATAAATTAATTCATTAGAGTTAGTCAAATCAGAATAGCCTATCAATATTATGTAATGCCCAATTTCCATTGAATAGTTTATTAAGTTTTATTATTTTTAAATTTTATTTTTAGATATTTTATCAATTAAAGCGGAAACCTTGTACATTTGCACTTGCAATTGGATTTATAATAGATATATATCACTAATATCATGATGTATCTTGATAATTCTTTGAAGATCGTTCAACTTGCAATTTTTTATTAACATAAGTGATATATTTCATTATAAATCATTGCTGAATAAAATTTTTGAATAATTGTTAATATATTAGATACATGTAAAAGTATCTACTATATTATATAAATTAAATATATCGCTGATATATGAAATTAGCGAGATTACATCTATTTGCAAGGATATTTTAAAGCAGTAAATGTTAATTTATACAAAAAATATTTTCCGCCAAATAATGTTTCAATTTCTTTTTAAGTTTTTTAGGCAATTCTGTATATAACAGTAATATTGTTTGGGTCTTCCTTATATATTTGATTTTCGTATAATTATGATATTTGAATGCATGCTTTTATCCTTGTACATTATGATATGTATATTTGATGTGAATTTTTAAATCAAGAATACCAAAATCTAATGATTGAAAATTATTTTAATCATTTTCAGCTACCAATTTAAATGTACATAATAATTCTCACAAAAATGTCGTGCAATACCAAAAAGTTTAATAATTATTTTTTATTTTAGCTGAATTTTTGAAATTTATGATTGAGAGTGCAATTATGTATAAGTAAAAAAATCTCTATTGATGGAAAATGGGCAAAAATACTACAATTACGCACAACAGTGAAAGTGTAGATCAACATAATTCAATTTATTGTACATAACACATATACATAATTATTCATTTAGGGTACATACTATGTGTATGTATGCAGGAGCAAACTATGTACATTGTAAACATTTGCTATTATGGATAGGATACAGATAGTATTTTCTGCTGTCAATTCTTCAACTAAGACTGTGATTTTTAAATATACTAATGGCTAGGTAGATACAATACATATTGATTGAATATGATAAAATAAAAATAAAAGAGATATTCAAGACATATGCATTTTTAATGTTTCTATTCATTTTGTACAACAATAAATGAATTTGTTAATTGTATTATTTAGTATGTACTAAATCTCGATTTTGTGATATTATAAGATACTTTAATCTTTTAATCTTTTAATTATATCTTAATATTTCAAAATTGTATGTCATGAGTTTTGTTAATTTTTCTTCCGTTTGAAATTATGAATATTTCCCGCCTTATTCATTTTGACACTATTTTAACCTAAACACTATTTTGATACTATTCGATTGCTTTTTGTGTCGTGCTGGTGTAAATAAAGACTATTCTATTTATCATTATTATTAAGATTTTTTTTAATTACTCGTGATGTGCATAAATGTAAAAAGAATCGAGCGTGAGACATTAATATAAAATGTTTAAGTATTTTTATACGAATTAAATGGAGAATTAGAAACAGAGTTGTTGGGTAAAAACACATTTCATAATATTATTTCATTAAATAATTCATTTAAAAATCATTGCTTTTATCTGTTATTAGTTGTAAAAATTGTTACTTTGGTAGACATTATACTCTTTTTACATTTTTAGTATTTAATCTTTATTTTAATTTAGTTACCTAACCTATATATTTGTTTTTATATATTTTTACGCTTATTTCTAGATAAGTAAAATCTTTCTTTCTTTAAAGAAATTAATTACACAAAATGGAAATCATTGAACTTGTTTCGGATGATGAAATATCAAAGGATAATACAAAAAAAAATAGAAGTTCCAAAATTGGCAATACCAATTGTATAAATTTTCAATGTTCTTCTGGAGTAGATATGAAATTAGCACCTTCTTTTGCATGTGCTTTTTATGGAGTAAATACAGAGAAAAAGAAAGAGCGTATAATATGTACAAAGTGTTTTAATGCTGCTTTAGAACACCAAAAGGTTTGATAAAAATTGTTATTATTATTATCATTAAAACAATTGTTATTAATTGACATATTATTGTCAAAAAATTTATTCTTACTATGATATTAATTTTATTAATCAATTTAGCAATTGGTCACAGCATTTGTGGATCATAAGCCATTGTTGAACTGTGAATTTCCAGATCATACAATGGAAGTAGAAATTTCTGATAGTGACGATTCAGATGATGAGAAAAAAAAAGATACATGTAATGAGGGTAAGATATTATAATTAATTAAGTATATTTTTAAGATACTGATCTGATATTTGTGTTTTAGAAAAATATTTACCAGAAGAAATGCTTTTAGAAGTAGAAGAAATGTTAGACAGTACATTAAACAATATTTTTAAGAAGTATGATGTTGAGTATCAAATTAAACAAGCTCATAGCATACTAAAAGATCAATGGAATAAAATAGATGGTATATCATTATTTTACAAAGAATATTTTATATATATTTGCATATATGATATTGATATTTCATATATGGTTGTATTAAATCAGATAATTTTTTTAAATAGAACAAAATGAAATTCTGGATAAAACAGTCAAAGATTTGATGTGTACTATGGATACATTACGTAATAATTTATATGATGAATTCAGACCACAAATTGAAATGTTGCAAGAACTTCAAATTGATGATGGATATATGGATAACAGTCTTTATCCATTAGTAGCAACAAAAAAAGTTACCCAAGTAAGAGTTCTTCCTTCAGTTTTACAAGATAGTCAACCAGAAGTTTTACCAATTGAACAAGATAATAAACAAGTTGTGGTTCTGGATTTACCCCCAATTGGCCCAATAGTAAGAGTACAAATAGAAGTTGATAGTATTGTATATATTATGAAGCATCCACTTATGCCATGGATTAAAGGAAAGGTTTGTAAATATATTTTCACTTGAACTTTATTCAGTTTTGTATTTAATTTACTTAAAATTTTATTTATTGTTCATAGGTACAAAATGTACTCTCTAGAACTCCTTTGCACTGTCGTGTAAGATTATTACAAAAGAGATATAATTCTGTTGTTAAATCTGTTTCTGGCAAACAAATTGCAGCTGCTGTAATTAGTCAAGTAATAATTCCAGTTAGTACGCGAGTAGTTGCAGTATTTAAAGATGTTTCATCTAGTAATCTTTATAGTGGAGTTATAGCTGAACAGCCAAAA
>KQ435789.1:1153281-1186111 GCA_001276565.1 Melipona quadrifasciata | reverse complement strand
ACAGTGTAGAAGAAATTGAAGATTTGGAAAGAGGACAAATGATAGTTTGGAGACTTTTTCAATATGCGAAATTTTTTCTTGCAAACGTGTATTTTAACAAAATAGCGTGGAATAGGTTGAAATTCTCATACGGAACGTTTTTTAATCTATCGTTGAAGTCTTCAAGCATTTAAATAAATTTTCGAGTCTCGTTTCTCAATCAGATAATGAACTGAATATTGTTCATTCACTAAGTTAGTTCTAACAGAAATCTCACTTGACTTGCAACCGCCTGATAATAATAAATTTGATTAAATAATATAATCAGAGTTTAATTAACATAATTAATTTAAGCGATCGCTTGATAATAATGAATTTCATTAATTAGTACAATTACAGTTAATGAAGTAAGTTGCTCTTAACATTATGAACAAATACGCAAATAATGCGAAGAATATCACTTTATTATAACAATAATTATTACAATTGTTTTTATTATTTTGCCTGTTTCAATATTAGAACAGATGTGTCAATACGATAATATAATACAATTTGAAAATATATGAAACACAAAAATTTATAACAATTTTAAGAACTCGAAACAGAATTTTGATGAAGACAGTTCAAATTTAATTTTAAACAACAATATATAGTTTCATCTTATCATGTACATTACACTACTTTATAATGATAATTATCTTAACGAAAGAGAACATAATAAAATACAAATTTTACAAGTAAAGTAATTTAATATTTTCCTCTTTTCTATATTAATGCCATTATAATTTCTTGAATAGTACCAGTATCATAATGATATTAACAACAGTTAATGTTAATGATATGATTTCTGCTGTTCTAATCTTAAGATTAAATTTCATTTAAGATTACAAACACGACAAATTCACTTTATTCTCAGTCGAAGAAAGAAATTTATAAGAATATAAAGTAAAAGACGAGGATTTTTTTATTTGATAGCAACAGTTCTTTTATTCAAATACGTCAAACCTCCAATTGCAAACGGAATATCGTAATCGAAATTAATTTTAATTAAAAATTCAAAGAGACAAGATTCTATCAATCTTAATCTCTCATTTCGCTAACGCGAAAAGGACAAAAAAGGCAACGCAAAGAACAATACCACAGGATTTTACGTATATGCTAAACCAATTTATTTTCATCATTACAATTCTCCGTCTAACTATTAGGCATAAACATTTCTTCCAGAAACATCGAATACATCAACCAAACATCTATTTTCGAACGAAATTCGTTCCCTGGGTACTGGGAAAGTGTATCCAGTCATCTTAATCTGATCGTTTGTCGCCTGTTTTTATCGACACGTGACTCTTCGTCTCCGCGTTGACTTCCGCGCTGGTTTCCGCGCTGATCTCTATGCTCGACTCCGTCGACAGCGGTAGCGGGCTCGGTTTTGGTCTCAGCAGCGGTAGCGGGGTCGGTTTCGGTTTCGGCAGCGGCAGCGGTAGCGGGCTCGGACTTGGCTCCACTATGACTCCTTGGGGCAAATCGATGTTAGACCCGATGACAGCCGTCTCGGAGTTTCTCGAGCTTGCTTTGGCAGCGGCGCGTGCCGTGGCCGACAGGGAGGCGTCGATTTCCCTGCTCTTCTTGTCCAGCTCGGCGATTAGCACAGCGACCTCGTTCCTGGCCGTAGCTTCGGCGGCGCTTCTCGCGCTGCTCACGACGGCTTCCTTCGAGCTGGCCAACGCGGCTGCAGCAGCCCTGGCCGTTGCTTTGGCCGCAGCTGCCTTGGCGATCGCTTCCTCCGCTTGTCTCTCGGCCTTCAAAGCTATCTCGGCGGCGGCGCTGGCTGCTGCCGCGGCGGCGGCAGCGGCTTCAGCTTTGGCCCTCGCTTCAGCCGAAGCTGCGGCTTGAGCCTTGGCTGTCTTCTCGGCGAGTTTCGCTTGCACGGCGGCCGACGCCACCGCGGACGCGGATGCCTTCACAGAGGCGGCAGCCTCTCTGGCTGCAGAACTGGCCGATTCAGCGACCGATTTCGCCTCCAGTTCGGCGTTGGCTGCTGCCGCTGCAGCTTCCTCGGCTGCCTTTGCTTTCGCTGCGGCCTTCGATTGCACAGTCGCCGACTCCTCGGTCAAGCTGGCCGTCTGATCGGCAGAGGCGCGTGCCCCGGCCGCGACCGCAGCCGCAGCCTCTGCCTGAAGCGCGGCATCTTTCTGCGAGGCAACGGCCACCTGGCCGGCACGCAGACCGGATTTAGCGGCGACGGCGGTGGACGCGGTGGCCAACGCTCTGCTCTTTGCAAGCTCCAGCAGGGAGGAACTCGAGCCGGCCGAAGCGAGCCCCCAGAGGTACAGGCACGTTACGAGCAGTGCTGGAATCTTCATGTTCGACGACGCTTCGCGAATTGATACCGGGTGTGTGACCACCGACGAATTTATAGCACGGCCGACAATTGTGAAAATAGCAAAGCCGCCTGGTCGAGGTTTGAAAATATTGTTTCAGCAGCATGGCTCGGTGTTGGTTTCCTAAGGTGTTTGGCTTGCAACTGGAGATATTTGATCAAGCGCCGTTATCGGTGGGAGCGTCGAGCGATCGACGAATCTGAATAACGAGTCTCAAAGATTTGAACATGATTTCAGAGTAAGTGATATCAGATTAAGTTGCATTCGTCAGCAACTGGTTCAATTTTCTTGAACTATTTTACAAGTACCTATATACTTTTTAATTCAATGGATCAAGTGAATTGAAGATAAATTATATCATTTAAGATGTGCAACATGTGTATCGTAAATAATATTTGAATACGAAGATACAGCGAAACAAATGTAACATTCTGAATTAATATGACCAATTATCTTTTATAAATAATTACTGACTTCTTCATAAATGTGTATTTCTTTTCATAAATTGTACAACTTGGAAACCAGCAATTAGATGTTACTCTTTTTAAGAGAAATGATTATACTGTTTCGTCAACGTCGAATTTTAAAGTTGTTCAACTTTTGTCATCCATCTCTTGTTTTCTTAATTAATCCTTTGGTATCAAATTGGCAATGATAAAAATCAATGAAATATCGTATGAAATATCGTACGGTTAATTTTTTTACAAATTTTTGTACTCCAAACGAAGAAATAAATATTTATTATTAACAATCGATTGCTCGCATCTAAAGTTTTCCAGTTTTCTCTAAATTTGCATCATGTAAATTTGTCTCAGCAATAACGATATTTTCAATTAGTTTCATGAACAATATAAAAATACTGATAGTTTACATAAATTTCTCTTTGATATTTTCTTTGTCCATTTGAACATTATTTCTCCGAAAAGCATTAGTTCCTGAGCGATATAAAATTTTGAGTGGGAAAGAGGAGGGAGAGAGGACCTTCAAATATAAAATTCTAATTTCAGGTGATGTTAATAAAAATCTTTCGGTACAATACATTACAAATGTCACTACGTCAATTACTTTCATTGTAGTATATTACACAAGAAATCTACGTGTTCTATTTCACATACAAGAAACATATTATACAAATCAAGAGACAGAATAAACTTAGTAATTTAACGATTTATTGATGAAATGAAAATTTCATAACATGTACATTAAAATATATACAATCATTCCGGCCTACATTTAAAATTTTGTATAAATTCTGCAAAACGAAGACTGGCAACTTAAAGGAAACTTTGAAGGAAACGGATACAATAAAAGACAAGATTTCCATTGCTACAACGTTGTATTTATAATTCCTCATATTTCTCATCCGAAGAAATCAAAGCATCATTTCACATCTATTCTCATTATTGTCGAAAGTAATTTTTTATGACTCCCAGCCCTTTGCTTTCCCTTCGTTCCTCCCATCTTCCACCGTCCTCCGCAATGCTGCCGCCTGTTGCTCGTCGAGCTTGCTACCAGAGGAATCCAATCCAAGAACGACTCCGTTCCTTACACCTTGAAGTGGACTGGCACGAGCCGCGACTGCAGCTTCAAGAGCAGAAACTTCAGCATTTACTTTCGCCAGGGTGGCTGTTTCCTCCTTGGCTGCAGCGTTAATTTCCACCAGAGCGGTTTCCGCTAGGGTTTCCACGGTTGCCTGAGAGGCAGCCAACTTGGTAGCAACACCCAGAGCGTCCGTCTGTAAGCTTGTTAATTTATTAGAAGCAGCAGTCGCAGCGGCGGCTGCGCTAGCAGCCGCTTCCGCGGAAGCTTTCGTCCTTGCAATCGCGTTCTTGTGTATCTCGGCTCTGTATTTCGCATAGTCGATTGCGGCTCCTTCGGCAAGAGCTGCCTGTACAGTCCTGTTAATTATGGCAAGTGCTTCCGCTTGCAAAGTCGCCGCAGTTCTCGAAGAGACCACAGCCTGCTCAACCGCGGCGCTTAGAGCACTGGCTACTGCTTTAGCATTGGCAGAGGTAGCCGCCTGAACAACGGTGGCCTTCTGAGCGACCAAGGCCTTCATAGCGGCGTTTGCTCGGGATATCGCCGCGATTCTGATCGACTTGGCAGCTTCCCGGGCAGCCACGCTCGCGGCTATCGAAGCTTCCGCTGAGATTCTCGCCTTTTTCTTCAATTCCTCTGTGATCACGATTTCTTCTTTGTCGGTGGAATGAGCATCGAGGATGGAGATGATCTTGGTCTGCAGTTCGGTACGAGCCTGTTGCTCCAGCCTTGCCTTCAGCTTAGCTTGCGCTGCCTCCTCGGAACTAGCCTTCGCCACTGCTCGAGCGGCAGCCACAGCCTCGGACTCCGATATTACCAGAGCTTCCGCTTTCGCTCGAGCTTCCGTCTCTGCGTGAGCCTTAGCCTGCGCCTCCCGAAGCGCCTTCAATTGCAGCTTCAACAACTTTCGAGCTTCTGCCACCTCTTTCTCCGCCTTTACTCGTGCTTCTAGTTCCTCCTTGATCCTAGCCTCCGACCTCGTCTTCTCCTCTCTGAGAAACTCGATTTCCTCGCTGGAGGAATTCTTCGATTCGTTGCTCACGCTGTTCCAGCTCCAAGTCTTGGTCGGCCCTCTCTTCGCGTACGTCTTAACGACGACTTGCTTCTGCTCGTCGCTTTCGGCCCTCGATTTCGCAGTAACCTTTTTCCACTCGTTGGGTTTAAAAACCGACTCCCCGCTGCTCTCAGTTTTGACGCTAGATTTCTCCTTAGAGAGCGACTCATCCGTGATCGAAACGTCACTGGCGGATCGTTCTTTCGATTTTGACGACGCTTTCTCTTTCCACATATCGAGTTTCTCACTCTTCGTAGAGGCCGATGATGATGACGTCGCATATTCCGACGATGTTTGCACGGACAAAGAGGAGAAATCAGACGCGGACGAATCTCTCTCGAGTGTCGAGCCTGTCTCTCCGTGACTACCGTACCGTGTCCCACCATATCTCAAGTCCTTTGCTTGGCCATCATTTCTCTGATCCTGCGCGTCGAGACCGCTCGCGAATACGATTCCACGGTTTATCAACGCCCAGGTTACGAAACAGGCGACGAATATCTTCATCGCTTCGATGGAGCGACCTGCATTGATCGCCGTTTTCACGACCCGTCAATTATATACCGTGGTGAACAGTTGTGAAAACAATTGCCGAATTTGATGACGCATCGGCGGTCTGTCTGTCGATTGGAAAAAAAACTCCAAATTTGACACAGCGAAGTCGAGTTTCTTTATAGAAAACTACTCTGAGTTTTGTCAAGAATTTGGATTAAGTGTTTAATAATGACAGTGTTAGGACTTGGGGGATGCGAGATTTACTATTTTTCGTAATTTTTATAGATTGAAAGATTTTTAATAAATCGCAGAAGAAGCTTTGAACGTTCGTGTCAGCTTTTAGAATTTATCATCGATCCTTCCATTGAGAGTTTCTTTCACAAAAGTTCTCGAAGAACAATGGAAGTTTTAGAGAGATTTTATTGACCCGCGTCGGCGAGACTGAGTGGGACACACTTCGTAGCTTGAAGAGTTCTGCAGCGGAAACGCTGTACGTGTTTTATCATATACTGTTCCGAACTCTCACGCTTCTTTAAATAAAGCTCCGTGTAATAACAACGTGTGTAATATGTGTACAGTCCTCGCCCCACTACCACGTCTCTTTTTAATATCCACACTTGTATTATCTTCTTTTTTTTCTTCCTTTGCACATCGTAATAAATTTCTCAACCGACAACGTCGATAAAGGATGACGTCAATTGCGATTTACTGTCGCAAATGGCAAGAGAAGTTTCGAACAACTGGGAACTTTCAAAAATTCAAAAAGGTGATTTTCATATCAGAAACGTTTCATATAGAAACCGGAGGGAAAGAACCGCTTCAGTTGCGTCACTTATATAGGCCTACACGTCGTTTACTTTCAGTTTAGAAGTGGAAGTTCTTCTCTTCGAATATTCATCGAATTACTCATCGTCACTGACAGAGCTGGTCACGATCGAACGAAATCATATACTTAATACAGCATATACTCGCGTCTCATTGGCAATTTCCATTCCACTTTGTGTAACAATTATTACAATTATTACATAATACAATCGATCGTGCAATAACGTGCGACATTTTCTTCTCAAAGAGAGGGAACGAAAGATATCGATTGTTCGAGTCACTATGATCATTCGTGTGATGTGAAATCCAGAATGTCAGGTTCAACTCGTGTGTTACAACCGGTTATCTGCTGCAGGATTTAGTAACACGGACAATAGGCTTCCAAGTATTCCAGAGAAGGTGGCTGAAGCATCGAAGGCCGAGCTGAAGCTATTGTTGATTGCGATTTATTAAACGGTTGCCATTAGATCACGAGGAAAGCAAACACGACTTGCTCTCGCGATTCTGAATTGCTCCAGTTCAGTGTACTGCAAAAAAGATCGCGATACTAATCTGTAATTGCTGAAGAAAACTCGGGTGAATTCAAAGTAGTATCATTTTCTGCATTTACTTAATTCCTATTAAAAAAAAAAAAAACTTATTACAAAAGAATAGCATGACTCGATATCATGGCAAATTAATGCTTTCATGCCGGATACGTGAATGATGCAATTTTTTAGGAGTCCCGTAACCGGATATCGCTGTATTGTAACATATGGGAATAACGTTCCGATCTAGTTAAATTATACCAACGCGTATCACGCACACAGATGCACGAACACATACAAAATTTTCCATCTCGTCGTTGTTACGCTCGCGCATACTCGTGTACGATGCACTGTCTAAATGTCGGTGAAAGGGAACTTCTCGTGAAGCACATAATTCTCGAATTTATGCGAGTTTTTTGCGTCAACAGATTTACTACGCTCGATATTGTATTCATACGTGACGAACGACTAATTTACATGCGGATATTTTTAACGATATCTTTTTAATCAGTATTCTCAAAGACAGAGGAACATTGTATTTTTGTATGCAGGTATTGTATTTTTTTCATTCGCAAGAAAGAATGAGAAATGTAAAAATACAATGCATACAGCTCGTTCCTTAGAGATTGATTCTTTTCTGGTACGCGAAGTTCTTATCGTCAGCTTAGAAAACTAGCACAATTGTTATACGCTGTCTAGCCTAATGAGGTCTTCTAAAATTTTCTTATACAATACGGAACTTAACATGTACGTTTCTGTTCTTCAACAATTGCGAAAAGGTGAAAGTAGATTGGAATGATCCTCCAGCACAGTCGCGACCATTTTCTTTTCTTTTTCATTCATTGTTCGTAGATACAAAGACGCCATGTGAAATCGCAAGTGATGATAATTCGGCTCGAACTGACGCGTGTAAATGTGTACTCTGATAAGGAAAAGTGTGTATATATCGTTATTAGAACGAAACAAAGATGACAAGCAGACATCCGGTTTAGTCACACATTAATTTCTGTTATTCTAGTTAAACCAAGATAGGAAACGTTGAAAAGATTCCTAGTCTGATCCAAGTAACGTCATCGATGCGTTCCGTATTTTCAGACGCAAACCATTACTTACGTTCATTACTTGCCACTGAATTGCATTACCAAGTGTTGGCAATTAATTACAATTGTCGATAATTCCGTAAAATTTGATAACTCTGTGGCACAACTCCAAGAAGCGAACCAGTGGGTAATTTCGCATTCTTGCAAGCAACCTTCAATTCTTCGACCAATGGAATTCGACGATTTGTCAACATTGTGTCAACAACACAATGCACAGAGAAACGCAGTGTTGCAATAGTGTGCCTGCAGCCCTCTCTATTGCATCAGCCATCCAGTTAAAATCGTGCCCATCCTCTTCCGGTTCAACTTCTCATCGGCGCACTTTTCACTGCACAGATGTCACGTTTCCTCGACAATGATGGATATTCTGTTGCAAATCGTCGAGCATTTCTCGTCATTTTGTTTGGTTTTGTGAATTACCCGAGAAATGTTCTTGCACACTATAATTCTAGTGAAAATGCATAAGAGGGAAAAGAAATCCTGCACAAACAGAATATCCGTACATTCCGTTTTCATTCATCTTTTAGGCTTTGAATCATCGTTTAAGATCCTTTAAAACAGTACGCTCAACGGAAGCGTAGTGAAAATCCAAATTTCCAACATCGTAGTTATCATTCAATTTCATAGATGCACAATTCATTAAATGCACAAAACTTGGTGAAGAAGCTAATTTCTGGAACTAATGCGCTCGTGATAATTAAGCGTAATTCAATATTTTTCTATTCGATCGTAAAAAATCTATTGAAAATAGATTATAGGAAATAGAGATAAAAACCTTGAAGATTACGATCAAATAATGTGAAATAGGGCAAACGACGATGAAACTCTCCATGGTATTTCTCTGTTCTTTTTATCGAAAAAACACAATTGCTGAAGGATGAAATTATTCTAAACTTATTTTTTCCGCTGCCAAGGCTGCGCCTTTAATTACATGAATTAGTTTATTTGTAATGACTATTACTATTTCTGACGTTACTAATTATCTTTGATTATATTTGTCTGTTCTCACTAACATTCTCACAGAGTTTTATGCTTTAATCGTCGGTAGTTCTACTGTTAAACACAACGTTTGTTTAATTAAAAATGTTTTCACGAATGATTTCAATTGGTTGTAACATTAGTATTTTTAGAAATATTTATCGTTCTATTAAAACTGAAACTATAATGTCGAAATAACGTTGCTTTTCAAGGTGAATTCGTAGGACAATCCGTGGACAATTAAGAAATGGAATGTGTAACTGCAAGTTATTTTTTTCTGACCACCAATCAAACACTCCTGACTTACAGTCATGTAACTTGCCCTTGGCATAATTCAGATTGTATTATTACATTCATTGTTAGACTCTGAGAAACTTCTCATGATACTCATGACAGGGATTGTGCCAGAACCATCATGAAATCTTTCATTGATGTATGCAATTAACGATGCCATGTCAGCGAGAATAAGATGTGCATCTAAACTCAAACCAAGAAACGTACTTGGTACCTGAACGAAACTTAATATCTATTCTTTATCTGTGATGAAATTTCATACATAATTTTCGTTCGTTGTTTCGTTATAATATGAATTATATTTAATTTTAGTAAGATCTGGTCTTCTTTAGTGATGATTGATATAAAATTGGAATGTTAATTGGAATTGTGAAACGTTACTCGAGGACTTGCTTCTGTTAATGGGTATCATGTATCCAGTGAAAGTTACTTTTACTAAACGAGTGTTGAAAATTTCTTTAGGGTAAACACTTCATAAATCATTGTAAAGAGATTAATGTGTTTATTTAATTGAATATATATACATACGTAATGCTATTCTGGTTTTCAAAGTAAAAATAGTATTCTAATTTCCCTTAGTTAAAAGTTAAATACAAATGTCTATGTACGTGAGGATCGAATCTTCCTTTCGTTACTATTATACATATATCAATAATTAAAATAATTTCTAAATTACTAGTGGAAAAAATTATTACATATGTGCAACTTAATTTTAATTCATAGAGCGTTACATATATTACTGATTTTTGTTATGTACATGCAGAATAATTGCTGACTAATTTTAAATATGCATCGTACATGGCAAGTTCAGCAAGATCAATTTTCTCTGTATCACTGTACTTCACAAAAATTAGATTTACAAATTAACTATTCTTCAAAAATATTAATATTTTGAACTTATCATTTCACTGTAATAATAGTAAACATAGCATGTCTTTTTATTTATTCAAACATATATTTAAACATAAATTGAATATTTATATATTAAAATTTTTCTTTAATATCTTCTATACATACCTATAATTGAAACTAAAAATAAAATCATAATATTTTCTTTAAATATAAATACATATGATACTAAATAATGATTAAAATTAAAATAGGATTTGTTTCGTATCATAATAATAAATTTTGCTGTGAATTTCAATTTCTCACTTATTATGACTTTATTTCTCCAATATTTTCTTCTAATTTCAATATTTGTAATATTTGTAATACAACTATTTAATAGTTAATAATTATCCGTAACAAATATTTGAGTTCTTGAATAAAATTGCGATAAGAAATCTTTCTAATATTAAACTATTAAAAAATAATAATTACTAAAAACTTTTTACATTTATATTTAATATTTTATGTCCACTTGAAAAGAATTTAATTATATCATGAGGAATTAAATATGTATTATATATATAGCAGAATTGTCACGGATATATATTTTCATATATTTGATTTAATCTCATATTTTAAAAAATGTACATACTTTACAATTACATGCGATGAAGAAAATGCGATGAAGAAGTTTCAATTTCATTACAAAATAGCTACACAGATGAAGAGATAATGTATATTTTTAAAAAAGTACATGAATAATTAGTACTTTCCAATAATTCATTTTTCTTTTATATGTATGATGAAAATGATTGATAATTTATATATTTAATGACTAGTGTTTATACTATACAACTTAGACAAATAAGATGAAATAATTTAACTAAAAATATACATACATTTGTTATCTATGTATATATAGACATAATATGTTTCTCTATGCTCTACTTTCATCTTTCTAGATATGAGGAATATTAATAGAAAAATACTTATGTAATGTAAGTGTTTATTCTTCTCAAACTAAATTAGTCCCATGTAATATTTCTATGTTCAATAAAACTTCGTAAAATATAGCATTTGTCGACATGCTTACATATCGACAAATCCTAGACTTAGATAGACTAGCTAGAAATAAGAATTTACAGTTTATGAATTTATGAACTTCTAAAGAAAATAGGTATTCCAATCAGTGCAAATCATCAGAGAATGAATAATTTATGTCCATTAGTAATGAATATATTGTCCGAAGATATCCTATATTATTTATTCACAGCCTATTTTGTCATTCTAGAACATTTATTATACATATTCTTTTTTTTCCTAATACATCATCTCTTCTTCTATTGCATGTATAAAATCAATTTTGAATGATACAGTTACCTTAAAGGAACAGTGAATACGAATTTTATTTGGTAAGTGCAAATCGTTCTTGCCAAATATGAATTCTGTGCTGAACTGTTAATATTGGATTGAGAACACGTTCTATACAATTTATTCGACCTCTAAATCGTTCTCTGTCTCTAGCCATTTCTTCCCATGGACCTTTCCGAGCTGCACGGTATGCATAGTCCCATTGAACCATTAAATGAACCACTGGATTCAAATTGAATTTTACCTATTATAAAAATTGTATTGTTTATTATCACAGAACTCTAATAAACAAGTTTAATTGACAAATAATTAATTACTTCTCGGATCGGTGCCACAAGTTTTTCATCTTTATATGTTATTTCATCTTCGCTTATTTCATTTATATCACTCTCTTCGCTTATTTCATTTATATCGCTCCCTTCGCTATCACTTTTGAAAGTTACTTCAGAATCAGTCTCAAACACTATGCAATAACTATCTTCTGAATCAATGGAACTTTCTGATATTAAACGTGGTCGAAAATCATAATTAGAAGTATCTGTTTGCTTTAAATATTCAGGTATTTTTGCAGAAAATTTAGATATGTCATAATTAACGTTTCTGCGTATTTTCGGTTTCTTAATTTTGGGTTCTACATCGGCAAACGTATATGTTACAGGACTCATTCTCTCTTCTATAATATACTGTACAGCATCTACTACATCCTCGCCTAAACATAAATCTTCCGATTCTTTATCTTCTGTTGTATCATACTCTTCAAGTTCTTGCCAGCTTTTAAAATCGCTTTCTATGTCTATTATAATATCATGTTTAATCCGTTCCTTTCTGTGTCTTGTTTGACTGACTCCAGAGCGCCTAAGCTGCGATTTCGCTCGCCCCCGCCCTCGACCTTTTGCCACTGTAGTAAGTTTTCTTCGCTGCTTCGATGAAAATGATGCTTTTACTGGCATATTCGATTTATTAAAATCTGTTTTAGAAAATTTATCTGTTACACCATCAATAATTTTTTGAAACATATTTGTGAATAAATTTGAAAATGTGGATTGTTGAATTGTCTCTGTACTTAATGTATTTGTACTATGCGTTAAAAGAGAATTTTCCATATTTACAGTCTTATCACCCATACTGTTATTACAATTAAAAAGCTGTTTTGTATTAGATATATCCTTATTATATGTTTCTTCAAAAATATAACCATTTACCTTAACATCCACTTCCTTTGTGTTTGTATCAGAATAAATGTATTCAAATTCCTCATCACTTTCTACATTAGAATTTTGAACTGATACTAAATAATTACAATCAGTTGTGTTATATTTAACATCTTTGTTAATATCTAATTTGTTTTCATCAGATTTCTCTGCATTTTTATTCTTACTATCCTTTGTATTTTCAAAAATTTTACTTGTGCAGAATTTCTTTTCATTACATATGTTATTATGAATATTCTCAACAATATTTAGAGATTCCTTGATCTCATCATTGTGAATGTACACATTGTCTGCATTTAATAACTCTCTTTTACTTGTCAAATTTTTAAAAAGGTCATGTGAAATACTATTATTTACAACTGTTACAGACAATGGATAATTTCCTCCCATGAATGAAACTTTAGAGAATTGTCCCCAAAATCCATTCAAAACATTACGAACACTGTCGAACATGTTTTCTTTTTTTGCACCCTGCATATTTCTTTGTCCGTTCAATGCACCGTTCATCGAATACATTTTTTCCATTGTTATTTTTGCAGATAAGTTCTGCGTAGAACACATGCTTAATGACAAAGGTACTGCAAAAAAAACATTGAATTTAAAAAACTAACTTAATTTTTTTAATTTGATTAATTTGAAATTGATTATACATACATTATTCAACAAGCTGGTATTCTTTTGTAACTTCTTTCAATTCTCATAAATCTTTGTTCGGCTGCAAAGTCAAATTTAGCATTTTTTAATTAACTAGTAATACCTAGAAGCTATTAATTTATTAACAAATATATTTGAATTCAATTACAGAGTAAAAAAAATTAAAAATTTCGGAATCATCAAATATTCTTTAAAATTTTACAAAAAAAACATCACATAACCATGATCTTTAAATTTATCTTACATGTTGAATTTCAATATAAAAAAGAATTCCGTACTTTATTTAATAATTTTATAATTTCGGTATAAAGTTAATTAATTGACCAAAAAGTGTCATTTTCATTTCAAGTTTCATTTTTGAATTTTCACGTTCGAAATCAATATAACATTTACAGTCACGATGCATCGGACATCTTGAATTTTTCACGCGCACTCCAGGTGTTAAGATTGAAAATTGTTAAACAACGACACATCGAAGTTCAAACTGTTATTCAGGCGTACGATCATGGCAGAAACAATATAATTTTTGTATTAAACTCGATGAAGCAATTTTACGAGATATTTTTTTTTTTTCACCAATACGTACAACAAAGATAGCCTCTACAACCCTGGGAATCACAATCACGTAAAATGTTTTCCTCGCAATATGACAACTGATTCTTTCGTGTACCACACTTTTTATGCTTTAACAATGGTATTTCAACAGACTTTATTACTTCAGATACAATATTCTGTTTCGATTCTTCAACAATTCCAACAGATTCCATTGTAAAATGACGTATTATTGCAAACATCTTGACGAGAACTTTTAAACGGCCATTTTCAACTGGTTGTAAGTGTAAATGCGTTGTATGGATCATTTATAACGTTTGTAATTTATTTCTTGTAGAGGCGCTGCTGTCACACTGATTCACATCAAGACTTAATTCACGGGAAATAAATATATACAGTGAGTCTCAAGAGTATTTGTACTCCTCCAATTTTACACTTTGAATGATAATTTCTTAAAAATGCAAGTTACGGTATTTTATTAAGGGAGATGTATGCTGGAATATCTAAGCTTTCCAACTGATATAAATGATTTTAAGTACATTATGACGAAATTAGCGTCACAAGAGTTACAAGTTGAAATAAAAATACATACAATATTATAAGAGTATTACAACAGATTGTAATATAATTTCGAATAATTAGTATTTGGTTAGACCTCCTTTGGATTTTATAATACTTTTTAATCGATTAGGCATACTCTAAACTAATTTTTTTGCATATTCTGGCTCAAATTGTTCCAGATTTCCATGATCCTTTGTTTTAGAGTTTCTTTGTTTGTAATTTCAAAATTTTGCAATCTCCTTTCCACTTCAGCCCATAGATGCAGCCATAGGATTTACATCTGGGCTTTGTCGGGGTATTGCTAAGACGTGTGGCACGTGTGTTATGCAAGATCCATCGCTTTACAACATGAGCTGTGTGTTTTGAGTCATTATCGTGTTGGAAGCAGTAATTACGTTCCAGTTGCAATTTGATTGTACTCGATGTCAAATGATTCCATAAAATGTTTAGATAAGACATTTTGTTCATAATCTCTTCTATAAAAACTAAATCGCCGACACCATTAGCAACCATATACCCCTACACCATAACGGAGCCTCCTCCGTGTTTTACTGTACCTCTTAAATTTCTTAATTCATACTCAGAATTTGCAGTTGTCCATACCATAGTGCGTCCGTCAGAGTCAACACATTAAATTTACTCTCATCTGAGAATATTTGTTCTCAGAAGTTAAAATCTTTTTCGATATAGTTTTTTGCAAATTCTAATCGCTTCATTCGAGTTTTCTTATTAATAAAAGGCTTCTTTCTAGGTACCTTATCATGGAAGTTTTCTCTCCGTAAAATTCTGCAAACTACTGCAGATATTAGCTTATTAAAGTATTTTGACAAATGATGCCAATTTTGGGACATTTATCCTTGGATTTTATTTTTCTTTACTTTTCTAATAATTGCTTTTTCTTCTCGAATCGTTAGCTTACTCGGACAAACTTTGCCTTGCTTATTTATAACGTCCCCATTTGTTTTGATATTTTTTATTATATACTGTATTGTCGATTTACTCTTATTAAGTAAATTCGCAATTTGTAAGTAAGATTTGCCTTCCATATGCAATTTATGTTACTTTTCTTTCAACTATTGAAACTTCACTACTTTTTCGCCCCATTTTCAATACTGTCCGACTTTGGTGAAGCGATATGCGTACTAATATAACAACAATGTAATCGAACAAGGTGACACTAAAGCTATCTAAATATGTAAATATTTTGATTTTATAGGTGGAAAATTCATACAGTACTCTTATGACGCCAATTTTGTTATAATGTACTTAAAATCATATTTTTGTTATATTGAAATGTTTTTTTTTATAATAAAGTTTATATTAATTGGAAAGCTTAGATATTCCAGCATACATCTCCCTTGATAAGAATACAGTAACTTGCATTTTTAAGAAATAATAATCATTTAAAGTGTAAAATTAGAGGAATACGAATACTCTTGAGACTTACTATATATATACGGTATACCTCGGTATACCTCACCGATTTTGATGAAATTTAAATATGTTGTAAAAATCAATATTTTGAGTAACTTTTTCCTATACATATAACCGCCGCTCGGCTTTCCGAGATATTTGCAAAAAACTGTTGCTACTACTATAATGAATTTTGCCTATACCTACGCGTTCGTGGCTGTGTGTGTGTGTGTGTAAGTTGTTAGTCGCAGACTATTTATGGTTTCTATAGATCATCGAGGCGGCCGACAATGGACACGTATAACGAATGTACTTAAAAACTCGATCAAGGTAACCGGCCGCTTCACGGAATAAAAAATCTAACCCGAACTAATCCATTAAATTAATTACAAGGTAGAATAGTTAGGTTTAAGTAAGGTTTAGGTTTTTTTATTCCGACCGCCGCGAGTCAGCCGGCTACTCAAATCAAGTTTTTAAGTACACCCGTTATACGTGTCCATTGCCGGCTGTCTCGATGTATTTATAGAAACCATAAACAATCGGCGATTAACAGCTCACACACACACTGCCACGAACGCGTAGATGTAGACAAAATTCATTGTGTAGTTGCAACAATTTTTCACAAATATCTCGGAAACTAAAGCCGAACGACGGTTATATGTATAGGAAAAAGTTACTCAAAATATTGATTTTTACAACATATTTAAATTTCATCAAAATCGGTGAGGTGTACCCTTTTATGCACAATTACCACATTTACTATCAGTAAACACAATTCTTCGAGATATGTTTTTCATAACGCTTAATAATCAAACATAATATATACATACTATTTATATTTTATTTATAATCGATCATATTTAGTCAAAGCGTACTGTATAAACGAACTTTTAAAACAAGTATGTATGCATCATGAGTGATTCATCCTGTTTTTTTCCTACTGATGAAACTTCCGGCATTTCCCAGAAAGTTACAGCCTACGTATTTGATGCAAACTACGAAATAATGTGTTCATCTTGTGCAAACAGTTATAATATAATAAAAATTCTGAAAATATTAGCTTTTATTGGAAATGCTTTGGATATTTATTTCTAATGACAATAGAATGTATTTCTCATAAGAATAATAAATTTATGATTGTAATTTATTTTACATTAAATGCACATGTAAAAATAATATAGGATGTACACAATTTACTATCACGAAAAGTTATTTATAAGTACTGCAAACCAATACCAAATTGAAATTGTTGCAATACATCGTTCCTGACAAATAATAAAGGCATAACTAAGTTTAACTCTACTCTTGCTATATTTCCAAATTTCATTGCAATACCTCCGCCAACCGCACAGCGAACATCTTCTTTAAAAATTTTCATATTTTCTTTATAATCATTCGCTGCAAATAATAAAAAATTATTTATTTCTGTATACTTTATAAATAATTAAGAAAATTAAGATACAAAAAATATCTAAAAAATGTCGCACCAAATTTCAAAGTAAAATTCGATACATTTCCACCATTAATAAAACCATGCAACTTGAACAAATCACCGAAACTATAGCGACCAGGTCTGAATGGCAGTGGTGTGTATAAATGAAGCGCAAGTGCCCAATATGCATTGCCGCCAAGAGAATTTCCATCGATACGAGGCCCACAACCTCTCATATCGAATCCTCTGAGATTCAATGGTCCACCCAAGAAAAACTGATCTGCAATATTTATTTTCATGTCGTTGCTTATTCCTCGAAGCAATCCGGATTGAAAACCCATCTGGAAGGTCTAATGAAATTTCTATAATCAGACAAATTCTACAGAAAATAAATTTAAAGCTTAATATAGTTTCGACTCAAAAAAATACTTGCTGCGTATTCATGAGGTGTCCAATTAGTTTGCACAGTAAGTTCATTTTTAACAAACCCAATATCTCCGCCGAGACCAGCTACTTCTGTCGAAAATTGTACGAGACTTCCAGTAGTAGGAAATATTAAAGAATCTCTTTTATCGATGGAACAAATATGCCGTAGCGCAGATTTCAAATTTGGACCGCATTGTTCCCGAACGCGAAACGACATATGCTTAGAAGAAATAATTTCCCTATACGTGGCTTCATACTGTAAATTGTGCTTTAATATACCGGTTCCATCTGGATTAAAAGCAAGATCTATTAAAAGACCTTTGTCGCACTGACTAAAACCAGACCATGGAAACCTATTTGATGTATTAAACACGCTACCAGTTAATCTATAAAAAAAATTAAATTGTATATTAATAGTAGCTAATTCATGACATTAATTTTTAAAATGGGGTAGTTTTATATACATTTTATGACGCGAACTACCCATAAATGGTTTAACAACAGATATGCTAATATTAGTTGAACTTTTTGAACCGTAAGAATATTCCATTTGAAGACGTTCTCCTCTTCCAAATAAATTTGGTGCTTTTGCTTGAACAATAACTGAACCTTCATTATTTCCAACCATGGTGCTAATTCCACCTGTTAGGCGTCTCATTTCATTTACTATAAAGGTAACCTAAAAATGAATATGGCTTAAAATCTCTTACATAAATATATACTGATTTTTAAACAGATGATTCATAAATGAACTGAAAAGAATTAAATCTGAGAAATTACTTATTTTTGTTGAATTAGTGTGTAATTATATAGACCCACTTCAACACCTTCTGGGGTAGCATGAGGACCATGACTGGTATCAATGTAAATTCCAATATTTCCGAAACATCCTAAACCTTGCAATTTTTCTCTAACTTTATAGGCATGTATAATAATATCATAAAAATCTTGAGCTTTAAACAGTTCTGTTACTTGGGCTTTTATTATATCATCTTTTGTTCTTATGAGACCATCTACATGTATTCTATCAACTCTTGCCTAGTTTATAAAATATTAAAACTTAAATTAGTAATTTATATAAATAATTATATTGTGTTGTTTCGTATTTATATTAATAAATATACCTTTAAATGAAGATCAACGGCTTGTCCTTTTTTTCTTTCTAGTAAATTCATCTTCTCATGAAAATGTGAGGACTGGAAAAGATTGTTGAATTATTTTATACTTCCAAAATCATAAAAATATTTAAAACAAGATGAATCAGAATACCTATATACGTATGTTACTTACAGAATTATCCTCTTTAAAATTTTCTTTTTCGTTACTTGAAGATTCGTTTCTGGACATATTTGATTCCTGAAACGTAAACACAAAATGTTAACAAAGAATATTCGATTAAATATATTTTGAAAAAATGTATTAAATGTACGATAACAATTGGTACAATAAAATAAAAAATATTCAAACTTAATAAAATATCTAACACAATTGCTAAATTCACAAAAACGATGGTAAAAATTATTATTAGAAATTACTCATGAATAAAACGAATGGTTTTAATTTTAGGTTATACTGTAATTTTCTAATAATAAGCGTATACCTTTGCATGAACAGTCCCCATTTTTCTTAGAAATGAACTTTCGTTATTTTTTTAAAGATTCACATTAAAATAATATAATAAAATTTTGTCAGGTCTCCTTTAATATTTAGTAAAAAATAAATGTAAATTTTTTAAATCATATACTCGGAATGATTAGGAGTAAGACAATGTGATTTTCTCAATAATGGTTCTATGATATCGCCCTCTGCAATCCAACACTTTCAATATTCAGATAATACAGAATTAATTGTGAACTTGTGAAATTGAAAATTTTCATTGTATTTACATTATATACATAAAAATGTTTATTTACTTTAATAAAAATTTACATTTTATATCATTTTGCAACCCTTTATTTGAATAAAAATTACATATATTCATACAAATATTATTTGTTTATATTTAAAATAAAAATATGGCAGCTGAATAATATCAAAATGTAATGTATTACATTGTATTTTAATTTTGGTCAAAATGTATGCAATTGTATATTTTAATATTACAGAGCTTATGAAAGTTATGGAAAAATTCTGTGATTAATTTATGTATGATAGAGGTAGATTTTCAATGTATTATTCGCTATTGTTTAGCAATAATTAATTAATTGCCTTAAGATCCATTTCTTATAGGAACTTTATAAAGAGAAAGATTAATCAATTATATTTATAAAATTAAGTCCTTAAATAATACAATAACAAATGTAATTAATGAAAAACACAATAACAACTGAACATATTACTTATATTACGATAAATAATCTTTTTAATTAAATACATAATTTGTCATAGAAGATAATGTAATATATACATATTACATATCTTTTAGCTAAATAATTATAAATCTTCCTTTTTATCTGTTAGGAACAATAATGCAAGATTCATTCATTTCTAATTTAGAAATTTTTTTTAACAGAAATATAGAATATCAAAATTTGCTATAATGAAAATACTCCCTCTTTTTTAAATAATTAGTCATGAAAATATATGACTGTTATCAGTATCAATGTTAATATCAATAATTTAACATATAAATAAATTATTCTTTCTTATTTTCTTTTGTTTCTAACGTTGATTATACTCAAATATTTTTATCAACATTAAATTAATCAGATTAATAAAACAATATATATAAATGTGACTAGCATCACAGTTATAATTTTCTACTGATTTGATCTGTATAATAATGATCATAGTGCAGCAGGACCAACTCGTGAATGTGTATTAGCCGGTGATACAGGACTTCCATGAATTTCTAAATCAAATTCAGAATTAGATAAACTACTTCTCATGACCCTGTTCCATCGATTCGTGCTTTCATTTAGTATAATGATATGTTGATTTGTGTCTCCGTCATCAGCGGATCTTTCAGAGGCACGAAGCGCCTCTTGTTGAATAATTATTTCATTAGTTATATATGCCTCGCGCCGTATTTTATCTCTTAACTTTGGATGCATATCAGGAATACACCATCGCACCAGTATCATGACCAGAGCAACAATATTCTGGAAAATATAGATTTTGTTATAATTGTTATAGTTGATTTTTGGATTTAACATTACATTAATGTTATAACAGTACCTCAAATACAACAATAAAAGCTAATCTTGCTGCAAGTACATGCCAAAACATAATTGTATATTGATATTTGTTTTGTGAATCAGGAGATTCTCTGTAATCTGGATATCTACATATTTCAACTTGCTTGTGAGTAGGTAAAAATGGTTTAGTCCCGTTTTGTAAGTCACTAGTATTAAATTTGGAAAGAGAATGGTCTAGAAATCCTTCCAGAGAATAATTATCAGAGACAGTTATTCGATAAACTAATCTTGGTATAAAGTTTGAAGTAAAAGCTATAATGAATGCCTAAAAATATTCAATTATCAATATATCAAAAGTTATTTTGCTTATGTAAAATATTTTTACTTACATTGGTTATAACAGATAACTTAGAAATGGAATCAAGAATGCGATACCATATGCCTATATCTATAACACGTTGTCCAACTGGTCTTCTGTACATTACTAATAATTTTTTGGCATCTAATCGCATTTCAAAAATATTATTCAACAATGCAAAAAAAGGTGCTAATGGAAATGCAGCAACAAAAATAGTAACGAATCCATATTGTAGTACTGCAATATTTAAAACATTAAGATTTAAATGGTTAATACAAATACATATAGGTAATTTTAACAAATCTAATACCGCTACCCATTTCTAAATATTCGGGAAATAAACTTCTTGGACCCCATTCTACCAATTTATAATCTTTGATCCACTGGAGATACTTCCGAGTAGTAACCTTTTTATGTCCATCTTCTGTCTTCATTCCAACATGTACTTTTAAAGTATTTAACCATTTATAAAATAGTGGAAACAACATTTCTAATATTGTATTCATAGTTTGTTTGCCAACCATGATAATGCTTAACTGTATGCATAATTCCATAAGACAACCACCAGGACCACATTCTTCTTGTCGATATTGGAAAAAGCGATTATAATTACCCGGATATCCAACAAATTTTCCTTTAAAAAATGCTATATAAAAAATGGAAGCATAGTAGTTAACAAATTCGAGTAGATATATTTTTAACGTCAAACTATCATCAAATTCAGTTTGAGTTCGAAGCAGTTCAATCTGTAAAAATGAAAAGTAAAAATATATTTTTAAAAACAAGAAAAGTATATACCGTTATCATAATATATAAGTACCTCAGTTAAATATTCAGCTAGCCAAACATAAACCCAGTTAAATACTATGATGCAACATAAATTAATACTAGCTGCAGTAGCTGTTGTAAATAATATTGCATAACTTGTTACCATAGGGTGTCCATAAACACTTAAGGCAGTTAAAACAGACATTCTATATAGAACAACAGCTAATACTGCTGCCATTGCTATTGCAATCTGTAATTGAAAGTAAATAAAACACAAATTTTACGATTATTTTATATCGTAATTATTAAATTCATTTTTTTCTATATACAAACCAGCAACAGAACAACGGAAAAACTGAGAATTGTAGCAGGGACTCTCATTTTCCAAAAAGGAACTTTCGGTTCTTCCGTATTTGTAATAATATTGAGCGATTTCTTTTTTATGTGTGCCAAACGTGCTAAGTACTGAGGACGAGGATGTTCCTCTTGAGCATCCAAACCAGTTAAGTCCCATTTATGAGTTATTTCTGCTGAATATCGCTTCCATAATTCCAAAAACAATGTAGCTAATAAAATATAGTAAAAATGATAATGAAATTTATATCGTATAGATGCAGATATTAAAAATATTATTACATACCCCATAATGACATAAATATAGAAAAAAATACAGTAGATGGGTTATCAAACAAATATGTAATTCTTGCGTGTAAGCATGTTTCTTTTAAATCCCAATATCCACAAATATGGTCACATAAAGGACACATTTCAATGGTACCGTTACCATTGCAGATATCTTCGCTTGGTTCGTTAGAATACAAAGTTGCACAACTATATATGAAACATAAAAGACCTACAATACTAGCAGGTATTAGCATATGTGTATAAAATCCAAGCCAAGCAAAGTAAAGTCCAATTTTTACTCCAAAATATTCTTTGATATAGTCTAATGGTTGATAATGAAGACATTTTTTTAAACTTGCCCATTCTTTGTATAAAAGATATCTCATGGAATCTGGTGTATGTAGATCTCCCTAAAAATAGAAAAAAATTATATTAATTAAAATATTAATGCTCTACATAAATGTTTGTACCTAAATTCGTTTAATCATAAAAATTTTTAGATGTACATATTATTATTAAATGTACATTTTATTATAAGCATAATAAAAAGTATATTGATTATTTACATTAAGATAGTATTCACTTTATAACCACGTAAATAAATTCAACCTTCTCAATAAATTAAGTTCTTAAGTAAAGTAAATTAATATCTTAAGTAAATTAAGATGACCAAATTGTGTCCAAGGACCTAACAATTGTATTGTGTTTACCTAAATAAGCATATAAAACCGATAAGATACGCAAATCTAGTCGCTTTATGTTCAACATACGCAAATCTATCGCTTTATATTTAACATAAAATTATATACATGTAATAATTATATTTAGAAGTCGATGAATTATCGAAGTTCTTCTTTCGAAAATTTTTTATGTAGTAAATGTGAACAAAGATACGAAAAAAATAAAATGTAATAAAAAAAACAATAATGCTTGTCGACATTACTTTTTAACTCTAATAAGTAGAAAGAGAATATAAATATACCTATAACTTAGACAAATTTAAAATTAAAAAAATAATGAAACGATAAAAAAAACAAAAAGATGTAGCTTACATCGTGAAGAGGATATGCTGCTACGTATGCTTTTTCCGAAATCAATCTTTCTATTCCAAATGCAAAATCGTCATCCTTGGTTTCAATCAATCTGGTTCTATCTAAAATAAACTGTATGATTCTAGCACGCGTTGCAGCGGTAAAAAAATTTGGCGAATCCAAATTGAATAAATATTCTTTATCACGGCTATAAACAGCCGTAAAATTATGTTTCATAGTTGGAAATATTGTTTGGTCTACATAATACTTTTTCATAATTCTTTTAAATAACGAATTGACTTCTTTAATTAATACATTACTACTATTTTCAGGAATTATCATATTAGATAATTCCTTCATTGGCAATCTAAGTTTTAATATTTCAGCATACCGTCTTAATACTTCTCGAGGTGCATGAATTTTTATGAAATGTAGACCATTTGGTTCTGCTTGTTCATATTCCAATTGTAAACTTTCCTTCTCCAAATTTTTTTCAAATACCTAGAAGTAATAGATATTAAACAAAAAGTAGTATAGTTACTTACACCTTTACTGTATAGTTACTTACACGTCTATGTTCTGTACAACGATATGTTTGAGCTTCCATATTGTATTCATCCCAAACAAGTACAAAATCAATTGTACGAATTTCATCACGAAAATATAAACTAAAGGCTGTTCCACATTTTGAGATCTGTGAAGAAAACAGATATATAATTAACAGTTTCGTTATTAAATTACATATATACATATATATAGTTACAAACTTACAGATTTTGAACTTCTTCTGCTATTTCTCAGATCTGTACAACTACCATTAATTATTGCCTCATTATTAAGAACTGATAAATCATCATTAAATGATTGTTGAATATCTTCCAAGGAGATTGCACTATGCATACTATCCAAAGTACTCATATTTCCAGCATTATTCAACAATGAGGTATTAGGAACACTTTGATACAAAGTTTGCACAGATCCTGCATTTAAATTACTTGGTATTGATCGATAAAGACTTACTTCAGACGTATCATTCCTACTCTTCTGTATGCATGGTACAGAAATTTCTTCATCATCTTCTTCCATTTTTAATTGAATTGATCAGTATTCAAATTCTACTTATTTCAATCTAATAATGTATACTACATGCAAGCCAAATAAAGAAAATTTACATATTCATAAAAAAAAATACTACAACGTATATATTATAAATATATTTTATTCAATTCAATGTTATAATTTTGTAATCAACTGAAGAGTGAAATACATGTTACGAAATATGACATGAATAAAACATGGATTACTATTAATATAGACAATTAAAATAGATAAAAATTTAAAATAATTACTTGCAAATAACTATTGTTTATAACTATGTTATCTATAAATTATCTATGTATTATTTATGTATTATCTATGTATCATCTATGTATTATGTCAGAACAAAAGACGATAAATTATTAATTTTATACAATATCTAGCTATAAATCGTTTTTTAATTTTTTTTATATAAAAAGCACTAACTAAAATACAGAATACTTTCTCATTACTATCTTACATTCTCATCTTTCCATTAGAAATCTTTCACTCCGGATGCTGTGCAGATATGGTACAGGAAATTGTCACATAACTGCGTTGATGTACATATATGTACTTTTAACACGTATTTTAACCTTTGATTTGACTACACACATTTGTTATAACTAGTTAACTTATTTATATTATACAAAAATTATACAAAAAACAGTGCAATTGGCACGTTGAGTTCATCATCTGAGTAAATACAGAATAATGCACGTATTCATGAATCATATCAATATATATATATATAGGGAAGTACTATTCGTGATATGTTAATAACGATCACGTGATCAACGTGATCCACATATATGCAAATCAATACATATTTATTTCTGCCAGTTCAATTTATAAATTCTTAAATTAAATAAATAATTAGACATAAATTTTTTAATATTTAGTGATACATTTATACAAGGAATTTTTTTTTGATATTAATATTTTCTTATAATTATAAGAATTGGAAAGTTACAATTAATACAAATGTTTTTAATATTTTATTTAACTTTTCATTGTAAATACAACTATTTTTTCTTAAATAGTAGTACAAAATTATTCTTTGGTATTTTCTATAACAAAGTAAATAATATATAAAGATTTTTCATTTGACTTTATATATATATCATTTAATATTATTCCTGTTAATCGTTAAAATTAAGATTGACATATTATGTTACAAAACTAATTATATCTTACATAATAGTACATAAATTTATATAAATGTATACTTTATATTATCTACATACTAAAATTTGATTTTATTATATATATCTATTATAACAAAGATCATACTTCTTGCATAACTAAAGAATTGAGTTCATCTTCTCCTGGACATAATACTGAATCAATATTGTAGAATGCTGCATGTAAAGTTATTAGAAACCAAGATACACCTGAAATAAAATTTGTACATACATAATTTTGCATAGATTTTGTATAATTTTGGTTTAAATAAAAGAATATTTGTTTTATTTACCAAGAACCCAAAAAAGAGCTGCGCCAGCACCAACTAAATAAAAAATTGGCAGTGAACAGATTCCTACCAAAGAATAAACTTGAGCTAGAGTTAATTTATAATTCAATATCGTAAGTTCTTGTTTAGCATGACGTTGTGAAACCTTGTAACAAGCTCCAAGTGATGCAGCAACAGCAAACAACAACAATGGTGATGTAATCCTAAAATTGAACAATTATTTTGTTATTTAAGGTAAGAAGTGAAAGAATAAATACAATGGTGATAAAACTTACAAGCAATATATAACTAATCCAATAAACAGGAATAAATAATTGCTCTGGAAATACTCAATATTTCTTACAATTCTTTTACTCAATCTTGGTAAACTGGGAGGAGGTCTTATGTTGCTCGTATTGAGAAATAAAGACCATGGTCTGATATTGGCTTTCCTATGTTTGATCCATTCGTGAGCTTGGGGATATCCTATATTAGTGAGTGGAAGTTGTGGTATTTGCAGAAATTCAAGCCTAAAAAACAAAATGTATGCATTGCATGAATTATTAATTATCAACGTGAAAACGGTGATGAATTTTAAGACTTCGATTTTAAAATGTTCGCAATAAATAAATAATTGTGAAATTAGCTCTTAGAAATATAATTACAAGGAAAATATGTATTACTCAAAAATATGGCAACTTTAATTAACCAACGATTATCAACAAGGTGTTAATGTCATTATTGGTAAAATTTCTTTGTAGATTATAGACAACAAATGTTCAATGTTCTATTGTCGATCATCACGTTGACTTATCGTGCATTCGATGATTACCCAATGCTAGATTTTTCCTTTTGTTGTTGAGATATTTGCATGTCACCCGCAATCTCGATTTCCACGTCTGCCATTCTCAATGTTGTCAATGGTCAAAGCTTTCGGAAAGGGGACCGTGCGATAAAGACACGACTAACAGCTCACGAGTACTTTATTCTCTCTCTCTGCTCGACTGTTTCGTGTGGTGTTACATCCCCACCGCGATGGTGTTTGCACTCTCGTTTTAGAAAAAACCCGTCGAACGCAGTAAAACTCCCATCATATCGCACATCGAACTACTATGTTACCCCTACCACCGACACTACTACACGTCCAACCAGCGTTCCCTCATACAAATGCTACAGGTTGCAGCTGCTCGATAAAAATTCTTTCACTGCCTCTGTGGAGCTTCTTTCACGAAAAGAGCTCTCTGTCCGACGTGAAACATTTTCCATTTCTTTACGTGAGTTTTCAACGTTTTCATTTAACAAACATAAAAATTAATGGCCATACGTGCCACTGCATGCTCACTTTTTATTAAATTTTACTTTTAAAACTTAACATTTTGTTTTTACTCCTTCCTGTTCTGGGAAATCGGATTATACAGCATTTCGTCTAGATTTCCTGAAATTTATGATATTTTATGAAGAGTGATCGAAAATATAAAGGTGGTCACGTTTATTTAAATTAACACTAATGCTAACACCAAACGATCAAATTCCTTCGTGATTAGTTAAATCTTCTACGATATTTCAACTAAACCACGAGGACCTATGAGAAATCAAAGGTTCAAAGAAATGTAAGAATACATAAAATAACTGAAATAAAATACTCGTGACATTTTGTGATTAAAACGTATCAGAATCCATTTTTTTGTGTTTATAAAAGAACATAAATTTATATAAAAAAACTTGTAATTTACACGTTATTGAATCATATACATAAATAATTTAATTTGTACGATCGTAGAAAGAGATTTTGTTTGTTACAGATTTTTAAATGCCATATATTGTCCATTGGCACAGAGCTGAAAATTTGTTTTCTTTCGTTGTTCGACAAATGATCGTCGGCTGTTTTAAGCGTCGTTCGATCTCATCGAAAGCTCAAAGAACAGATTGTGACAAAGGTTTTTTAGAATTTTTACTAAAGAATGATTTCACCGTCGAAAATATGTGCAGATGACGCTACTATATACTACCATTTGGAGTAGCGAGAACCAATAGAAGAACGCATTTTATTGAATTCAACACACCGGTCCTCAAAGAAACTTCTGATTGGTCAGCTTTTAATTTCCAAATAGGGCCACCCGCCATAACGAACGTAGCGTGGTATGTGCGTGGTACGTGCGTGGTTTGAATTAACATCTCCGAGGCATAATTAACAAGGCTTACAAATCAGTGATTATTTTATTTCAGTTTGATATTGTTGATACATACGGGATTGATTACACGCGAAGAAACTTATGGTGACAATTTGAAAAAGATGGAGGTTGCACAAAAGTTGCATTGCGGAACATGCGATATACAAGATGAGGAATTAAATATCAGCTGTCATACGAATAGCTCTGGCTGTGATGTCGAAGATATATTGGACTCATCCACGGAAGATCTTGGATGTTCACCCTCGCTTCAACCGAGAAAATTATTTAGTAATACGATGAAATGTAGTGACAACGAAAGTAAGTAATCAATCCGTTTTAATTGATATGTTCGGCAGTTGAATCGGAGATTCGTCAGTGAGGTTACCCAACAGACTCGGATTTTAAATATATATATTGTGAGGAAAGATTTTCAAATAACTATTTCTAAAAGTTGTGTTTTTGGTGTATATTTTTTCAGTGACAAGTGTGAGAAATGTATTCTATCACTTTCGTCTCTTCATAATTTCATAATGCTTTATAATGATATTCTTTTTGTTGATTTTAAAGAATCGATCAAAATTTTGCATTGAAAAAAGGAACGAAAAAATCAAAGTTAAGCATTTGTTAATAGTCGCGTGTAAAATCTCATTTGCTTTAAAAATGAGCAACGAGTTCTTAAAATTAAATTCGTTCTGACCATTTAATGTTAACAAATCAATACAAGAATGATCAAATTGGTGACCCCTTATTGAGCGGCAAATTAGAATGACTGAGAAGTTTCCAAATCTCAGCAATCGATTGACTAAAAATATGATCGAAATGGAAATTGATGTAAATAATCGATATACAAGATGCAGTAGCAACATATACGATATATTTACTTTCATTTTGGAAAGGCAATTAAAATCTTTTATTTTGAGTATTAATAACATTAAAGTCTAGATAGATAGTAAAGAGACAACTTGAAGTATAATAACTAGAGTAACTGGATTGTAATACTATATTATACTATGCTCTTTTATTAGCAATTCTTGCACTAAGATACGCATCGCAACAATATCAAATGAAATGTACTCAAACATGAAATGTAGTGATATTTATACGAAATTGTTAAATAAATAGAAGTGTTAAAAATGCATAAAAACGTGACGCTTTGATCATGAGGTAACGGCGTCACTCCATCTTTTCTGCACATGCGCATTGCTTTACCCACTAGCGACGCGCTCGGTTATAGTAAACAATTCGATCACGTTGCTTCTTCCCTTTTTCTCTTACTTGCTAAATTTATATTATCCGAAAACACAATAGCAATAAAACTGATTAGTAATGTGACAGGTTAGTGTAATTACACTGTTGTTACAATGTTTTCGTAATATTTACGAAATGTTTTTGTTTGGTATCCTGACTGCAACATATTTAAAGGTATTTCACTTATTGTTCTATATATTTCTTTCTCAAATAACTTTAAGAATATATATCTTCTGCATGGTGTTGTATTTTCTCAAATTTAATTTGTACATTTTTTGTTTTTGTTTGTGTTTTATTTTATATTAATTATAAACTTAAATTTGTTTGTTTGTTTCATTGTGTATGCATTATTCTATTTGATAATTTACTTTGTTTTTTTTTCACGCTTATTAAACACGATTTTTAGAGTCCTTTTTTTTTTATTTCTACTTATGAAAAATATTGTCAATTTTTTTATGATATGACAATGTTTTCATGTATGATGTAGAAAAGTTGATATTTTCGTTGGGCAATCGTTTTGCATCATGCAAATTTGTTTATAATTTAAAAAGATCTACAAGTAATCAGTAGATACAATATTACTGTGTACTGCTGTTATCTCAGATGTGTATATTGTATAAAAATATGTATGATGTTGAAACAAATGATATTAATAAGTAATAAAGTCTACAACATTCCTCTCTCTGTTTTTTTATACATTCTTTTTGAAATTACAAATAAATATTTGACTCATGTATGTATATTATTCATTAAGAAAAATATATAATATACAAACATTTCCTTCTAGAAAATAAATAAGATTTCCTTGTTTTATTTTTGTATAAGAATGTAATTGTACATATATTGAATGTATAATATATCGTTCTCTATTAATGCTGTTAACCCTGTATTATATTAATTCTTTATTTGAAACAAAGATTATTTTTGTTAAAAATTAATATCAAAAAAATGCAAAGAAATTCACATAAAAAATGGACCTAACCTTAAAAAAATAAAAAAAGAACAGAAAAAATTTAAAAAAGAAATAAAAGAATATAGAAATCATGTAATTTATACTTAAAATATGAATAAAAATGAAATGAGATAAGAATAAAAATGAGAATCATGAAAGAAATAATTATCATGTAAATATATGTCAATTGCAAAGTAATCAACACAACACTGCTGTACATAAGTTATAAAGTAATCAACACAACACTGCTGTACATAAGTTATAAAGTAATCAACACAACACTGCTTTTGCTTTTTAATTTTGGTGCATGAGGAAGTTAGATTCTCAAAAACCAATAAATATGATTTACAGGCGTACCAAGAATTAGAATCCCTCCTCGTGAAAATATGTGTTCTCAAAAAATATCAATGGCATGTAGTCCACCTTACAAACGAGTTAGAGCATTACGTCTTTTTGATTCACCCGCTACTCCAAAGACGTTAATCGAAAAGAGTGCAATGCATACTCCGTTTCCGACTAAATGTTCTAGATTATTTTCGCTAGACAAATCTAGAACTTGTAATTATCAAAATAAATCTGACAAACCTGCTGCCAATGTAAATCCTTTTATGCCAAATGGAATAATGTTAAATGCAAGAAAACGTACTAGATCTAAGCGCAGTCTGAATGGGTAAGTATTTGATGTAATATAAGAAATTTGATATATTATTAATGTAATTAAGAAATATGATACATTACTGATTCAAAATTAAATATTGCTTCTTTTCTTTTGACATTAGTTCTCCAGATATCCAAATTCCAAAATTTGATCTTGGTGATTCTGAAGAAGATTCTGATAACGAAATAGAACAAGCTACAAAACGTGTGGCATTGCAAGATTCTAATATCTCACGATATCATCAAGAGTTCCATGAACTTGGTTTAATTGGAACGGGTGAATTTGGTTCTGTTTATAAATGCATTAACCGGTTAGACGGATGCACTTATGCTGTTAAGAAAAGTATTAAACCTGTGGCTGGAAGTATTAATGAAAAGAATGCTTTAAACGAAGTGTATGCGCATGCTGTACTTGGTAAACATCAACACGTGGTGAGATACTATTCTGCATGGGCAGAGGATAATCACATGATAATTCAGAATGAATATTGTAATGGTGGTAGTCTGGCTGACGCGATTCTCAACATAGAAAAAGAAAAAAAACATTTTACTGAAATAGAAATACGACAATTATTGTTACATGTTGCTGAAGGTTTAAGATATATTCACAGTATGCAATTAGTACATATGGACATCAAACCCGGAAATATCTTCATTTCCAAAGAAAAAAGGTTACTCGCAGTTAATTACGATTCAGCCGATGATGGTTTCGACGAAGAGGAAACTATAGAAGAGGAAATTACTTACAAAATAGGAGATTTAGGTCATGTTACATCAGTTAATAACCCTCAAGTTGAAGAAGGAGATTGTAGATATCTTCCAACGGAGATTTTGCGCGAGGATTTTTCTCATTTACCAAAAGCTGATATTTTTGCTTTTGGATTAACTATTTATGAAGCCGGTGGTGGAGGTCCATTACCTAAAAACGGATCAGAATGGCATGACATTAGAAATGGAAAATTGAAGGAATTACCACATTACAGTCGTGATCTTAACGAATTACTTAAAGTAAATAAATTCAATATCAATCTTTTTTTATTTTAATTTAGATTAGAATACAAAATTTAATTCAATTTTTTTACAGTTAATGATTCATCCAAATCCATGAGACCATCAGCAGTATGTCTTATACAACATAGAGTACTGTGTCCATTTGGGAATAAAACAAAAGCACAACTTCGACGAGAACTGAATGCAGAGAAATTAAAAAATGAAATTCTATCGAAACAGCTGCAAGAAGCTGCTAAATGTTTAAAAACTATTGCTCCAAACGTAGCAGCAATCAATAATACAACGAATGCAGGAGGCTATGAATTAAGATCTACACCAACTAGAACATTGTCTCGAGCAGTGGGTAAAAAAGTCAACAGAAGCAATAGTACTACAAATTTTTAAATATTCTGTGTTATATTTGTGTCAGACTAAAGGAGAGGGATAAAGGTGCTTCAGGGAAAAAATTTTTTTCTAAGTGCCTTGACATTGTGATATGAATTAACTGTAGTATATAAATAAAACTATGATCAATATTTGATAGTAAGAAGAATATGATAAGTATACAGAGTGAAATTGTACGATAGCTATGGGTATACTCTTGCAGTGATGAAAGTATTATACAAATAAAATAAGTTGCGAATTTTACACATTAAAATTATAAACACTAATTATAACTTCTAAAAATCTAATTCGTATTTTACATTTCATAATTTCAAATTTTTAGATGGGTAATACAGTAAT
>KQ435789.1:1115655-1130076 GCA_001276565.1 Melipona quadrifasciata | reverse complement strand
GAAAGATGCATTCACGACGGTGTCGATGCAAATGAAGATGTGTTTTAAAAAGTGGATGAGGATGATCCTTACCTGAGGACATGTCGCCAGAGCCAGCTCCAGCAGAGATGCATTACCATCTGCAGCAAGCGTGTGCAGCACTGTTCGTCCGCAAGAATCAGCTTGATTGATGTCCCCGCTTTCGCCGAGCAGTTCCGTTAATGGTTCGCTGGGAGATTCATCCATAGGGCTTACATCTTGCGAAACCTATGGAGACGCAGACCAAGTTATACGAATTCTGTTTTTAGAATCGAAAGTAGGCTCATTACAAGCATCCAAAACTTTCGTTTACAATAAAATTACGAAATTTTCATTCTTTTAATTTTTATTTAAGAGCTTTTTTGTTTTTCCAAAATGTAGGATTTGACAAATCAGTTACTCAGAGAGAAAGGCAACAGGAATTCACTCTGAAACGGTCTTCTCAGTTTCTCAATGCAATGCTTTTAAAATTAATTACTTGACTAGAAGAGACAGCATCCTTGCTGGTGTCGTCTTCGACGACCTTCTCGGAGGGTTTGGCACCGGCGTCGATCAACAGTTTCAGCAACTTCACTTCCTGCCTGGGCCAAAGTATACAGTCCGAGCTGTCCAGGTAGCAATCCTCTATCGGTGCTCCACTGCCTATCATCCAGAGCATTTGAAGCGTGTGCACGTCCAGGTTACAATTTGTGGTGGCGACGCTGGTTATGGCTCGTTGTAGGTGTTGGCCGAGCACGCAGATTTCATCGGCGTTCAATTCCGGGCCACGAAGAGTGTAATACGCGGCCAGCATCGCATGACCCTCTACAGCGGAGCAGAGATACTTCTGCGTGCAGTGTTTCACATCCAGCAACCATTCAGCGAAACTGTGATGGAACAGCATCAATGCACCTGCACGAGAAACGGAGATGACCCTGCGTAGAAGGTGCAAACGTCGATTGAAGTCTTCTATCGTGATGTTCGCGCACGCGGTTTTCACGCATTTGTAGAGTATCTCCTGGGTGATGGGTAGCTTCGCGGCTAGGATCACGTTCAGTAGAGGTTGAACTTTGGCAAATTGCTTTCGACTGAAGAGCCTTTGACACAGCCACAGGTAGAGACCGTTCAGAGTGCCCGGTATCTCGCGAACCTCTCGTAGAACGATGAAGTTCTCGGCCACACCATCGAGAACTTTCTCTAGGTAGAGGAAACAGCCGTTGCTCTTGATGTGCAGCTGGTTTAGCATCTCGGCTGTGTCGCGCGAGATGTGCTGCCTGAATAAATGAAAATTAAAAATCAATTTCATCTAATGAAAAATATCTAAAATACCCGAAATATTTAAACGTTCAAAAAGTATTAAAAAAAAAAAAAAATTGAACTGGAAGTGTCAAAATCTTTAATTCAAATTCTCAAAGTCTATTTGGTTTCCAGAGTGTTAAATAAATCTTTCGTAATTATTTTTAAAGCTGGAAAGGATACAACTCTTGATGAAAGAAATTCCAGTAACTTCAATACCAATACCTAAGAGCATCTTCTTGATCCAATCGTGCAAGGATGTATTGCTGAATGTCTCTTACAACCAAAGATTTTCTTAGATCATCCAAGGGAATCTTCCGGAAGCCGCTGAACATTCGCGAGATCGCTTTACTCTGGCGTCGAGCAGTACAAACTAGAAGCAACCATTGAGGAAACAGATGATGATGATTGGCCAATAATTCAGCGATAGTCCTGCTGACGTTATCATTTTCCCTTCTCGAGTCTCTGGTGCCAGTTTGAGGGAGATCCAGCGTCTGTCCCTCGTCGATCGAGTCGACTAACAGGAACAGACAGCATTTTGGTGGTTCTAACTCCAACAGAGGGAACAGCAGCGCTTTCTTCAAAGCATCGTCGGGGTCTCTATCGAGGACATCCGGCTGCAGAGCGGCTTGTATCTCTGGATCGGTTCGAAGCTTCTCAGCGTAGGCTTCTGCCACCATTTCCCTCGATGTTAACGGGACTGTCGTAGCATTGGCGGCCGTTGTGCTGCCTGGTATTGGGGAGTTCGAGGCCACTCTGTGGGACGAATAAGAAGGATCATTTGTTCAAAATAATTTTAATCAAATTCAGCGTCGTAAAAATTAAAACTCGTTCTCCTAAGTGGTGTAAATTATATCACTACTTTTACTTGTACTTGAAGTAATTTTCATTAATGGGATTCCGTGACAAGGTTTCAAGCAAATTTGAAATTTTCATGTAATCACGGATACCACTAACCTGTGAATCCCATCTGAACCAGGTTGCAGAAGCTGAGCGACCAAAGACCTGACAAATTGAGCCGGTGACAAGGAAGCCTCGCTCCTAGCCTGACAGAAATGCCTGGCCAGTAATCTCTTATTCAACGATCTCTGATGTCTAGCGTTGGCACCAGCCGACGGCCAGGCCAATTCCGCGCTGAACGCGGTCTTTCCACTTCCTGGACCGCCGACGACCAAAACACCGCACGTCTTCGAAGCTGGCCTCTGTTCCAAGCAATGGGACAGTTTTGTGAACGCCCATTCGCGACAGAAGAACCGTTTCTTCTCTATCACCGGTGCAGCCATTCTTCAGCAGTGATTCTCTTCTTTTACGCTTAGTCGATAAGTCAAATGATCGTAATTACTTTTTTTTTCTTTTCGTTGCTCAGGATTCTTTCAATGAGGAGCTTTGTCGCGAGGTCTACGTTCCGCATTAAGCGAGAGTCTGTCGATTTGAAGCAACTTGTGCGTCTAAATGAGGAAGTAAAGAGAGGCCGTGTCAACGAAGAACTTTATCTTTCGAATTTTCTAGGCTAATTGGATATATATACAATATACACGTGTATATGTATAGTTTATATATTGATCAGGTATGTAAATTCTTCAAGATCGTTCTTCAACAAGTATTACAGTTTTGCTCGTGTTTCGTTGGTTGACGATGGTATCTGTTTGTTTCTTCTTTTATATCTTTCAGTTGTAGTTCCGGTGGAGATCGGTAAGAGTAATTGGAAACAGGTGACAGTTTAGATTGGCTGTAGTGCGCGACTACGATTCATCTCGCTGTACTTTGATGAGGGAACATTGGTCGGAGCCCCAGGGGGCTCTGAGGCTTCCTCGGCCTCCATTCAGCCTTTTCATCGCCTCGTCGCGGACGAGCACCGCGCTTTGTATCGCTGCATTCTACAGCACCTGAAACAAGCAACACAGACACGTCGTTTATCATACAGATCGTATTATTGATTTTGTCGACATTTTATATGTGTGACAGTCGTGTTGTATGCATAGTTTGTTCAGTGATTTGAAACTTTAATCAGATCAGTACAGCCCCATGATTTTTCGTCGGCGTTTCGATCTTATTGAAATTTATTCGAGCAAATTTGTGTTAATTAAATTATATCAGGGAAATATCATTGAGATATTAAGGTATTTCGTGAATTGTCATGAAAAAGGAGAATATATTATTCCTCTTTGGCAGCTTAATCGTCGAATATTACATTAACGGTGTACAAAATTGAAAGGCCTAATGCTATCGTATAAAACAATTATTCCACCAATCTGCGTATAATCGATATACTTATTCGATAATTGTAGTCGTACACACGCAACATCATTATTGTCTCTTTCTCAACCATATATGATTCAATTAAGCTCGTTAAAAATTGATTCGCATTTGTTATATGATTCACGTTTTGTATTATTTGCGCGAAAAGGTCGCATTTATTTAAATGACTTTTAATCCTTTATTGGGAACTTTTATCTCGAAACAAATACAGGAGATAGCCAATTAATCCGCGTAATCTCGATGTTGTTAATAGTTTTTCAATACAGCTCTTTCGTAAAATTTCACCTGCAAAAAGCGAATTACCACGCAAAGAGGAAAAAAAGAAAAAAAAAAAACAGCGAGAAATTGCACGGTACACGGTGCAAAGCAGAGGAAAATCTCTCTCCAATTCCAACTTGTAAGCTTGTATTGTTCGACCGGGACGTATCAAAGTGTTCGCGACACCGTAAATTAAGCGTGTTTTCGTTTTCATTCGGGTGCATCGCGCGCGGTTCAGGTTTTTCACACACGTCTCAGCCTCAACGAGCGCAAAAATACGCGGCAAGTAATAATTAGAAAAGTCAGACGCCGAGGTAGGTATCTCCTTCTCATTAGTGAAACTAGTTTGTCATTGGCCCTCCGCGGGTTTTCGTTCGTCTCGAGCGTACTCCCGTAATTTCAACCCACCTGTCTCCCGCCAACAGACAATTATCACGGTCGTTTAATACGAATTTGCAGATTCGTTCACCGTGCAACGAATAATACCGGAACGAGGCTTTTCACCAGGAGCGAACAGCATCTCTCTCGCCCGCTGCGTTTCATTCGATCAACTGTTACAGCCAGAAACACAGTCGTTTGTTATGCCATTCGCGAGTTTTAACGGCGTACAATAACACACGGGAATTGCTTTCGAGTTTGTTTCTTCGTAAGTAATATATGTGTATCCTTTTTTTTTTTTTAATATCGATAGTAGAAATGACCACTTGTTTCGGACAACGAAGTTTAGAATGTTTAACTAACAATGAAATAGAAATAAAGTTTTGCACACGAAGTTAACCCTTTCGCAGATCAAAATTCACCCTTTTGAAAGTCATGGTTTTTTTACAAATTCGTTTTCTTAAGCGACTGTAATAAAAATAAAATCCGACGCAAGGTTATCATCCCGAAATGAAAATTTTACTTTTAGTAATAGAGATGATAGAATAGGAGGAATTCAAGATTTTAAAGAGTAATAAAATAACGAATTTGAGGACAAAGAAAATTTTATAAGGATTAATAAAGATCTTTTGATCCTGATAGAAGATTTCCTGTGACGTAAGATGTGACCAAACGTTTTCACGCGTGTTTCGCTTGAATTGAAAGACTTGCTTCATGAAATAAAAACATACTTATTCACGAACGAATAGTTATTTGGAATTCACAGAGAGGGTCGGAAATAGGGTTGACGCGTCGTGATGGATTTCTCGCGTGGCGGTTTTAATATCATCGAACGGTCGTTTATAAGCGAGCTTCCGGAAAATTTAATATTAGAACCCGGAGAACGTGATCGATAGGAATTCTCATTGTTGCTTGCTACTGCCGCGATTCTTCGAACGTTCTGCAGCGGACTTCCGGCGAAATGAGGTCGTATCTTTCGTGGATTCGAGCCGACGTGACTGGTTATTGCAAGCTTTTCAAAGCATCTGCGTAACGTTCAACGCAACAGAGATGCCTATTCGTTCAGTGGAAAAAGGGTTGCCTTTCCTCGCTGCACCATGCGGGATTTATTCCAGAGGATATAACTCTGTTGGCAGTTTTTATTAACTGCGATTGGTTCTACCAGTATTTTTCATTCTTTTCAAACGGACAAATTATCTCGCTAAATAAAATTAGAAATTTAAAATTACTCTGTAATTGTTAAATTAATACACGTAATGGTATTTTCCCTAGGATAACCACGTTTGCTGATCAAATGACGGAGAACTCAAAGTGAACGATTTGGAGAATTTTATTCATCAATGATTCCCGAATATTTCGAACCTGAAATAACTTAGAATTATTTAACGAGACAACGCTGCAACTTTTTCACGAGTTTAAACCTGGAAGCTCCGTCGTGAAGTCTTTTCAACACTGTTCAAGTTTTAGAAGGAACAGCAGGTATTCTTCGTGCATTATGATTTAATTTTACGAAGAGCAAACGAGAATTCTAGCTTCCCCGAAAATAGAGGAATATCTTCGAGTTACCCTCACTCGGAGGATTTTCAAAACATGAACGAATCTTTGAATCGAAGACCGACGATCGACCAGAGCTTGCAGATCCCTCGTAACAGCTTCCGTTTCCACGAGGATCGTCACCCGTATCGAATACGTCTCGTTGCACGCGCAGCGCACATTGAAAATTTACTGTCTGACCATTCGGACTATGCTGGTGGTATCGAGCTTATCGCGTTTGTCGCGTCACCGATAGCGAATTTTCGAAATTCCCTCGTACGGCGGCGATCGCGGACCAGGACCCGCCTCAACTATCAACTGCGCCGATAAATCTTGACACGAACGAGCCATTGTCGACGTTTTTCCCCTCTCCTCCCCCCTTGTTTTTATCACAGAATAATGTCGCGACGCTGTCTCGAGGATATCGCGCGCGACAAATTGACGCTAACAAACTTCCAGGACGATCGAGCCGATTCGATTGGAAGAATGAAACACGCGGTTGATCTATTTGACGATTTGTGATCTTCGTTTCCGATGCGTAAGAATATAGGGGGTGGTAAATTGGTGATAGTTTTGATAGTAGAGGCGAAATTTTGATATCTACTTTGATTTCTAGTCCTCTATGTACAATGATTTTCACTTAATATTCAGATACTATTGAGATCGTTGTGGTTATTTTGATTGTTATGATCTTATTCTAAAGTCACTTTCAAAATGCACCGTTTTATTTTATTTTATATATTCAAAGACATTTTTGCATTATGTAACAAAGATAGAAAAATAGAGACACTTTTCTCTTCGAAGGTGCCATAAATTGTAGTATGTAAAAATGTTGAACATTTTTTTTTGTGGCTAAATTTAAGATAGAACGACCTCTCAATTTGTTTTTTTCGCTAATTTATTGAATATGACGACTGTGAATGTTATCATTTTCAATAACTTGGCGAGAAAAAGAATCGTACATCAAGGTTTAGACAGTTATCTCAAAAAGAAAACTTCTTTTCAAATCTACAGCGAATTCAATCGTGAAGAAAAATTTCTCGATTTTCTTAGAACATTCGCAACTCCTTTTCCGATCGAAAGTAAAAAAAAGCAACATCGAGACACGAAGAAGTCCAATCAACCACAACCAAGTTAAAATTCAACTCGTTCCCGTTCAACTTGAATGAAGTGTCTAAATGAAGAACATAAACTCGTGTCACCTGACGTTATCTCACTGCTCGATCCTAACAGAAGCAGCATTAAAGCAGCTGTTCGACGAACGGGATTATACGAAATGCAGCTCGCTCGCGATCGTGACGCTGGTAATTCAACTGCACGCTGCTTTAAAATTCATACAAAGCGTAATCATGGCAAGCTTGACCCACTTAAAGACCGTTGAACACCCGCCACCCTCCGTATTTGGCCAGGAACGAGAGTCTAGTCGACGATGTTCATTAAATGCACGACGGACAGACGACAACCGAGCACCTCGGGAACAAGATCTGGCTCGTTGTTCCGTCGTTGGCGTATCGTGGCTTATCATCTGACACGAATAACTCCGCTTGTTACTCCCAGATTCGATTTTCCGATACGTCGATCGCGTTTCCCAGAACGATCGAACGCCCCCCTCGAGGATTCGCCAAGATTCTCGATATTTGTCGCGGCTTTCCCTGTTCAGAGAAGATTCTTCTCCACGAGACAGCATTTTAAGGAAGATACGTGTGTATTTTGGTAAATTTGGTTATTTATATATATAGAATTTGTTTACTGGCTTGGCCAAAGAGTAATTGCCTTTTTCTTTCTAGTAATTCATTTTAAGTAATTTTCTAATAACTCGTTTTGTAATCTGATGGTTCGAGCTCGTTAGAAAAAGAAAATACACAATCTTTCAAAAAGAAACATTTTCGTCATATTTTGCTATACTTTCGAAGAGGAAAGGAACAAGCTGATAAAAAAATTACCTGATGCGTGCAAGGAGGAAGCCTTTAAACTACGGCAATTTCGGAATTTGATTTCCTAAATTTCACTGTTGACGAGGAGATACCAAATCGTCCTTGGAATTTTCTTTCATCGAAAGAGCTTTTTTAAAAACTGTTTTAAACGCGGAATCACGAAGTTGCCTGAAAGATTTTAAAAACTGTTTTAAACGCGGAATCTCGAAGTTGCTTGAAAGATGGCAAAAGGTAATCGAACAAAATGGTTAATATATTGTCTAACAAAATTTCTGTTTGTCACGAGAAATTCATCTTTCATATGCAGACACAAAAATTTAATTATTTTTTGATCAATCCAATACACAAACATCATGAATATATTTTAATTAATGTAGAGTTTTGAATTTTTGAAAAGGTTCGAGGAGTTTTCATTTAGTTCAAAGTCTAAAGTTCGAGAACTTTTTTGTTCGTGAATGTTTTGGTTAAAATGTCCAAGAAATTACTAACTCTAAAAACGTAGCTTATTGCTAGCTGATGTTCAATTACAGATCTTTCGATATTTTTAGAAATATTTAATTAGTACAGAGTTCCACGAACTTAAAGAAGTTTGCCCAATTCAGAGTCTGCAGTTCGAGAATTCATGAAGATCCTGGATCGAAAAGTTCAAAACACAGTTTGTTTAAATCGTCAATATTTATTTATTGTTTAATAATACTTAATCATTAATATTTATAACATGCTACGAACATCTGTTGCAACCTCACTAGTTGAAAATTAATTCTATCATTTAAGATAAATCTGATTCGCAAAAATCTCTTGACATTTAATTAATAGACAGCGGGATCTTATTGCATTCTATCGGTGCGTTTTAATTACGTTTCTCAGGCGTCTTGTTCGAAGGTAGCTCCAGGGAGAGGAGGAACAATCGATCGTCGTCGGGAGAAACGCGAGGGAAAACGCGCTTTCGCGTTTTCATGAAGCTCTCACGACCGACGTGGGACAGATTTACAGTAATTAAAACGTACGAATCCGGAGGAACTCCGACATTCGCACTCGCTAACTGATGTGATCGCTGGATGCTTCGTCAGAATAATGAGAAATCAGCAACATATTGTACATTTCGTTCGAGAGCCTGTTCAGACGGTTGGAATTGGAATTGCGAATCTTTTTTTCTTTTTTTAACGATGGTATCTGTCTGTCTAACATTGCTAATGTTTTAATTGGAGTATTTGGTTAGAAGTACTTCGAATTGATTTAAGTTCGTGTTTGATCATTTTGACGATCTTCATAATAATCTAGTTGTAAAGATCATTACTTTTTAAGCAATCTTACAATTTATCGTTTTAATGGTTTTCATAATAATTATAAAATTCCTTAGTCCATAATGAACGTAGACAGAGATAAAATTATTCGAAGTATCATTTACATTGGTAAATAATGATCTAATGATGTCCATAATGTTTAGCTCGAAATTTTTCAAAGTAAATTACGAAAAAGGAAATGATATGTAAAAAAAAAATGAGAGAAAATCTGGCTTTAATCTACTCGCAGGTTGATTTTAAGGTTGTACAACGTGTAAGGATAATTTTGCAGTATTACGGACTTAGCGTGGCAAATTGGATCTGTCGTTAGTCGAGATTAGAATAATCTACTTAGAAAGAGATGTAAATTATGTTATTACGACTCATCTCGGCCTCTGTTATAACTCATTGTTGTAGGATTACTTTAGTTTCAACTTTACGGATAAGACAATTTGCTACACCATAGTGGGAACAGGTGAAACTATTTTCACTTTACTTCATTATATGTTAATTTTTGCGTAAACTAAAAAATCTACTTGCGTTGACTCTATTTTCACACTGAATAATAATCAACCCACGAAGATTTCTTTTCCTTGAATTGTATGACAAGAGAAAGAAATATGGTAAAGAGTGTAACTGTATTAATGACAATGATTATCGATAATTCAAACTCGTATAAATTTAGTTGAAATTATCGACAATTTTTCATTCTCATTTTTATGCTTTTCATTGCAGCCATTTAACTAATGTCTGCTTAGATTGCGGAAGAAAATAATTTTGTTACTTTTTTTTTCAATTTGATAACGTAAAGATAATGCCACTTTTTCATTGTCATTGGCGCAATTACGCTCTTCACTCGAACGAGCGAGAAAGGCGTATAATACCTCTCGCTCACGCTATTTGTCCGGTTTAAATTACGCCCGCAATGTGCAAAAGATTCAGAGGTGAAAGAACTCGCGTATCCGTGTCTGAGTACACCTTCGATCGTAACAAAGGTCCCATTCCCCTTTCTCCTTTTTTCTCGCCAACAACAAAACCGATCGTGATAACAGGCATCTCGAAGCTGTCGCCCGGCTTGAATCGCATCGCCGCTCGGCGTTACCCAACAAATTGCTTTAATTACGCGCCAGTCTAGTTAATTCGCCGACTCGATTCACGAGTCGCGGCGCCAAACATGGGAAGAAAGGGGGCAAAAAGAGGAAAAGAAAGAGACGCATGTTGGACGACGAAAAAAAACCAACGAGAGAGGCTCGTGATAATTATAAATCACGTGCGGGGGAACGTATCCTCAACTTGTGTCCCTTTCCCTTCGCCCCTCCTTTTTCCTTTTTTCGCAGCGTGCGATTTGCACGGATAATGACATCGAGGTTTGAGAGTCGGGGGTCACCTAATTACTCGACCTTCTCTCGCTACGAATCCGAACGTTCGACGCGTCATATGCCGTTTGCCCTCCGCCACCCTACTGTATTTCACGCGTTCCTAGTTAGTATAATGCATCCGGTTAATTACGTCGCGGGGTGGTAAGCCCAGGTGTCGCGTGGTTTCTCGTGTCGATTCGATCTGATTACAGCTCCGTCGTGAATTCGTCGCCGATTGAAGTGCTTGTAAATGGTTTTGGTGGTGGAAAGGAGATGAATATGGCGTGAGTTTGGTTTCTTTTTTTTTTTTATTAAACTTTAATTAAAACGTTCATTGTTCAAACTTTGAGCATGTTTTGCTTTGCTTTATGTTGTATTTCGACCTGATTACAGTTTTGTTACATGACTGAGGTATATGAATAGACTTTGCAATGTATTCTTTTGTCCCATGATTGATCGGGGTTTTAGAACCCTCTTATTATTTTCGTGTCACATCCTGTCATATCGATTTAAATAGGTTTTGCACTGCAACACTACTAGTGATGAGAATTAAAATAAAAAAATATGGACAGTGTTGTCACATCTGGTTCGAGTTATTTAGTGAATTGAACGTGGTGATATGTACTTTATAAAACAGCGACTGATGGAATAAAAAATTCATTATATATTTGCTTATTTACATCTGTTTAAAGGTATTAGAAAACACTGATTGAAATATATTTTTTAACTACATAATTAGATATATTTTTTATTTCAGTATGTAACTTCAGAGTCTGAATGAATTCTGCAAACTCAATTTTATAAAAGCTTAGAAAAAATGTTTTCACAAATATTGTTTGGTATAAAGTTATTGTGTGATGTAAATTATTTTTTGCAGATCGTTCGAATTCAATGACTTGCATACGAAGTCATTTGTCGTTATAACTCGTTAAAAATTAATGAATTATTGTTTAAAGTTCAATAAAATGGCGAAAACAAATTGTAGTTTTAGTGTACAGGAAAGATTTGAACGCAACAAATTCAGGATTGTTAAAGTCGGGGATTCACTTTTTAAAATAAAATCAAGTTAATTTTGTTCTACAATTTTTTTTCACGAAATTATAACAGTTTAAAGTATTGACAATTTTTCATTAAGTGTGTGAATTTTTTTTTTTCAAGAATTTCTCACGAATTTTGTGTATTTGATTTAGACCAGAGTTTTTTTATTTTATTTTAAATTCTTAGTTAAATTAATATTTCATATGAAATGCGCGCGTATTGGGTTTAAATTCGTTGAAGATTGCAGCGCCACTACACGATGAAATATGGAATACACTTCCTACGATTCTCGAACATATCGATATTTCTCACGATCGATTTTTAAGCGGAAGAGGAGACCATTAATGGCGGAAGGAAGCACACCTCATCTGTAAAGAATGAAGCGTTATCCAGAAAAATCATCGAGAAAGCAGTGTCACCTAGTTCTCAGGTAAAAATTTAAATCAATAGTTATTAGATATGAATTATCTAGCACATTTTCGTTAAAAATCCTTTTAATCAGCTTTATTTTCAGAAAATTTTTGTGACCGCGCGCAATGCGGTTGGTAGAGTCAGTGTTTGTTGCATAATATTTTGATGCTTTTCTGAGTAAAATGGCTCCTATTAAATTAAATTATCAATTCGTTTACGTTATAATTTGTGAAGATAATCAGTGAGTCCGCCGATTGTTACTTAAACGCACGCGTTGATAGTCTTTTATTTTTATTTTCTTTCATATTTTTTCTTATTCAACATTCGTGTTTGGTATATTAGAGTCAGTGCTCAAGAGGATAAGGCCTCTTCAGGAGATCAAGATTGTAAGTAATTTTATATATTCACTACTTCAATTTACTCAATTTTTCCACTTTGACAAAAATTGAATAAAGTATAATGTTTTATTACAGACGCTTCGCAGCATCAACTTTTTGACATATTTTGGGAAAAATTCAACGTTGGCTCCAAAGCCAGGAATGTAAGAATCTTTCATTATCTCGAACTTAAGATTCTGCTTTGCTTTTTAATACAAATTCTAATGTTTTATATTTTTTTCATCTTTGTTAAATCGGATGAAACGTGAAACTCCATGGTAACTCTCCCAACTTTCACGACAATAAAAACAACGATATCTAATCAATGGCTGATCGATCTGCGATGAACTGTTACCATACGGACTGATAATTTCAATAAACAATAGGGTACTTAAGCCAGGTGATTTTTCGACGTTCGCGACGCCGAGCGATACGAGGTTCTTTGGGAACAATGGTGAATGGTATCGATGGGACGTTGATGGGGATTAATGGCCCGTGTTTGTCGCGAGATTTTCAGGGTGCAACGAAAGATACCAACGCACATTCTACATTTCGATTGAGAGGAAAAACTTGCTATATTACATAACTCTGCGCGTTATACTCGGCGAATGCAAATTATATGCATGGTAATTTACGACAGCTTTAAAACACTGATTTCACGTAACATAATATGGGATATTCTTACAATACTCGTTGCGTGAAATTAATAGAAACGTGAGAATTTGCTTGTCTTTTTGGTTATCTTGCATCTTCAGTAGAGATTCGAGGAACATCTGGAGATTTTTGAGATCGATTTAGGAGAAATTTCGAATCAATTTCATACTTTCAATTAATCGTGCGAAGAGTGAATTTCAAATATCTCTAAAAACATTGGAAAATTTTTTTGAAAAAATTTCTCAGAAATATACATTTGAAAATATTTACGGTGAAGAGTATCGAGTTTCAAGTATCTGTGAAAACATTGAAAAAATTTTATTCATAACTATAATAGATCCGTCATTTGATGTTGAAGATCGAAGTTCAGCTTTTACCTTAAAACTTGCTGTATGATTTTTCGTCGCCACTTTATTAAATTTTTTTTATCAGAAATGTCAAGATTTCTTGAATGTCTCTTGAAAGTTCAATAAAAACCGTATAACAGGTTTTAAAAGGTCAGACTGTAAAGGAAAGACTTCAATCTTCGAGAGTAATGTATTTGAAAAAAAAAGTTCGTGAAAAATATGTTTAACAGTTACATTTTTAAAATTTCGTCGACCATAGAAAGAAGGCCAATGATAAATGAAATTCGAAAACAGAAGTTCAGCATTTCACGAAACTATTTTATAATACACTCTCAATGCAAATTTATAGATCCTAGACTCCCAGAAAAACAGATTTTTATTTTTTGAAATCGCGATAAAAAAAATTAGTGATAAATGAAATTCGAAGCAGAAATGAATTCAACATCCATGAAACTATTTTGTACATTTTACATATTTCATACACGTATTTTCAACACAAATTTATGGATCCTAGATCCCCAGGAAAAGAGATTTTCATTCTTTGTGAATCAAATCTTGATAAAAAAAACTGCACGATTCGTCTCACTGGCTCGAAAGGCTCAGAAGCAACTGTTCTGACCAGGAAATGAAGACGACTTTTTTGCCATTTGAATCGATGCAAAACAAATTACAGAGGCGATCGCTTAGTACCAGACAACGCTACTCCTACTCGAGGTCTACCCCACGCCTCCTCACGAATCACGTGACCCAAATCAACCAATCGCTAATTTTCGTTGCATCAGCGTTGCACCTGAAGAAACCCCCATTAAAATCACTTTCAGTGATAAAAAAAAGAAAAAAAGAAAACCACAAGCAGCGATAAATGAAATTCGAATTCAGTATCCACGAACTACTATCTTAGAGTTATATTCTCATTTTCTGAAAACGTAATCTGCCCTGCGTGATCTCTCTTACGACGACGATAACGAGCGATACGCTTGGAAGCGTATCGTAAACGCGAAACGGTGGAAGAAAACAGAGGAAGTATGCTTAATGGCGTACGTCGTGGAAGACCTAATTCGTACTGCGGCGTGGTAGCATCTCGAACAATGGGGATCAAATCTCCACGGGGGAGAGGTAAGGAGAATCGAGGCGAAGTTGGCTCGTTGCTGGAATGACAATGCTCGTTCCAGTTCTCCGTCCTCAAATTCGCTGCTTAATAAAGCGGTGCATTCACCTGCGCGAGGAACACGCAAATTGAGACGTCTCACCTGAATTGGGGAGAGGGAGAGAGGGGCCACGATAGAGCCTGCCTGACT
>KQ435789.1:1070574-1083681 GCA_001276565.1 Melipona quadrifasciata | reverse complement strand
GGCTGCAGGTGGTCGTAACGTTCTCGGGGTATAATTGGTGAGGTACCGGATGTACAGGGAGGAATGACGGCGAACGACGTTAGCGGTTAAGGGGTTGATGGAAGACGTTAGATACTAAAAGTTAGACTCGCGATGCTTTTGTCGGGACTTGCGAAAACTTTAAAAAAGAAGGGAGATTCCATTTTGTTGGAGATATTGAGGTGCTTATAAAAAGTACTTGTTTTGTGTTGTAAATTTAACTCTTGACGCGACAATTAATACGATCGTGCAATAATTTTTGTTACAACATGGATTGTTTTTATTAAATTTTTATCATATTTAATTAAACATATTGTTTTTATTAAATATGGATCATATTTAATTAAATTTTTATCATAATAAGGAGCTAGGTCTAAAATATTTTTCTTCTATCAAGAGTCGCGAAGCTTCTAAACGAGAAAGCTTCTAAACTTTCATTTTGTTTGAGGTATTGTATTTGTATTGTTGTTTTTATCATTGTGAATTGTGAGTTTAACTTTTGACCTGACAATTGACGCGATCGTGTAATAATTTTTATTATAATAAAAAGAAGTTGAGTCTAGGATATTTTTAAAGGTATTGTTCCATCTGTCTTTTACATTGGGGTTACATATCCTGACATACTTCATGACAAAAAAATTATATACTCGTCTGTCCTTCTTTGATATTACATTTTGAACAATGTTATAAAATTTTCTGAAGAATTGGTATCAGAAGCGATTTGTAAATAAATAGAATGAATGAGTTGCTCATTGATAGATTTTGCATGAAAATAACAATATTCAATAATAGTGTTATTTTTTAACTTCACTTATTGTTCAATCTATACGTGTAAGGAGAAAATTTATTTATTACATGCTGGAAGCTTATATCTCCGTAGAAAGTCTCGAAAGAATCGAAACAATTGATAGACAAACTAATTCAATTCTTCTAAAATCGAATAACTCTTCGTTTACTTTTAAAAATAGTTATTCGATCATTAGAACCACTGGAATCATCTCCAGTTCGTAAAAGTTTGCGATCTATTAATCAAAAATCAATGTTGCAACGTGTCCAGGCGCCTGGATCCCTCGTCACTGGTGATCAGACACGCAGGTAATTAATCGAACGATCAATTAGACGGACAGTCGAAGAACAAGAAATCGCGAACCTTATACGGCTATCGTTGGTAGATCGTCTCGCGTCGTACTTTTCGAACGAGCTACCAGTCGAACCCGATGATTAATTACGTTCGACAGGGCGATCCACTCGACTGATCAATCGTGTATCAACGCACGAGGACGTACGCGTCTTGTTTTGGCACTTCACTCGTGCCCTTGAAGAGGGGCGATAATTTATTCGGTGCCATTAGCTTCGTCCCTTGGCGGCGGCGGCGGCGCGTTCGCAAATGAGCTTTCACGTTGAAACAGCTCGCAGTCTTTTGCCACCGATTTCCCCTTTCACACGGCGCGTTGGCCTCTTTCCGGGTGAATCCTTTTTGCCGGCTCTTTGCGCAAAATGGCAGGTTATTAGTCCGCGGGACGTTATTAGTTTTCGCGAGGAGGAGGGAACAGTGACCGAGTGAACTGAAAATTATGCCGACCTGATATTTGAGGGCGATCGACGAGTTTAAATCAAAGGTTATCTCGGCTGTTATTTCGAGTAAATTTATTTCAGTCAGTCTAGCTATTATTCTGAAATAATTTTTCCTACCAAACGTGACCTGTGTATCTTTCGTCAAAGCGAGGCGACTTTTAGGGGAGGAAAGGTTACTGCTTTTAGTGCTTTTTGATGCTCTTGAGGGTGGTTATAATTAACGTGGAATCCTTTTTAAGGATCTGCGGCTATTAGAAAAACGTATCTTTTTTTTTTTTGACCTGGAAATACGCGGGGATCCAGCAAAGTGGCTGATCTGATAATTGGATTGCAATTCACTATTGTAAATATTTTTTATACAGAAACACACAGACATTCATTGTCTGAATTCGTGTAATGATAAATGTTGCTTTTTATTGTGTATTACAGTGTAGAAGAAAAAGGAACAAATAAAGAAAAAAAAAAAAAAAGAATGTGAAAACATATTACAGACATTTGTAGATATTTCAATTTAAGCAGACGAGAATTGCGTCAGAAAGAATTATGAAATTAGAAGAACAATTTCGAGGACAAATTCGCGATATACCTCTCCAGCACAACAGCCTCGCTGGTGAGTCGCAAACGCGGGGGAAAAACGCGGTGGCACAGCAATATCGCGACGAGGCGAGCAACTATGCAGGCTGTAGGAAGGCTTCTTAAAATTAATCTAATCAGACGTAGCAGGGCGCGCCTAAGTGGATTCGTACATTAACAGCAAGGGCGTTTAGCGAACGTACGCCGGAGGGAGCTTCGAGGCGTGTTTCAGCCTCTAGATTTACCTAGCCCTTCCACTACGGCCGTTCATTGACTTACCGAATAATTGGTAATTAGTATCAGCGCGCCAAGAACGCCTTAGCCTCCTTCGAGAGTATGACACCGAGTATGCAATTTTTCCATCGCTCTTGGGAAATTTTAAAAATTTCTAAAGTTTTCGAAGTTTTCCTGCTTTTCTTTCGTACGTGCTCTGACTATATCATGTTGATATCATGCGCTCTTTTTCAAAAAATTAGGAATGATTTTCATTTTTCAATTAAACTTTCCGTGTAAATATGTACTTCAAACGTGTATCTTTTGTATATTCAGTGTTCAATGGGATGCAGTTGTGTTTTATAAATATATTACGACTATATTTCACAAATATACTTTAAAAAGTAAAATTTTATACTTTTTAAATATATTTTATACTTTATAATTTTATATTTTAATAGGTAAAATTCAGGTAAAACATTGTTTCGTGTATCATTTTTACATATTTCTGCAATATTTAATTTTCTCATAAATATAAAAAAAAATCCGCAATCTAGATATGACTCATGAATGGTATAACTTTTTCATTAACGAAAAATTTTAATCTGAATTAAAATGAAAAAATTCATATCAATTACTCATCGGTTCGTCGGTTCTTGAAATGTTGTTCACTTTACATCGAGATATCGAGTCTGATTATTTCCTTTTCTTTTTTTTTTATCGCGTGCATCTATGTATCTAATCTTGAAAATTGTACGTTCCGAACAACGTTAATTCTCGTTCAATTGAAATCCACATTTTAGCACAAAAAAAAAAAGAACAAAAAATTTACCAAGTGAATTGTGAATCAATGAACAGAAGCAATGAGAAAGATTGAACATGAGCTTTAGATCTAAAGATTCATATTTTTTGCATTTTGTCAAAATCACAGAATTTATGATGGAAAAACACGAAAGAGCAAATCCTTGGAATTTTCCAAAGATAAAATTTGTATAATGCAAATTGAAAAGAATTACAAGGGAAAATGTTGCGTTGATTCCTAATCACGGGTTAAAAACCATTATTATACCATATTTTACCATTTAAAAGAATGTTATTTGCTTACGAACTTTGAGAATGACTGCGAAATTAATTAAATTATCGGTTGCAAACGCTAAACGGCACGATATAAAGAGTCGCAAAATTTTGCCAAAAATTCGACGATCAAAGTAAAACGAAACCAGTGGTTGAGACGATTAGGAAAAATATCACAACGTTTTCCACGTTGCGCCACGTGTGAATAAAAAATTGATTCTCGGTGAAAACAAGTAAGAGCGTATGCGAAGTGTTATGTCGAATGGTCGAGTCTTCATAGCCGGCGCCAGTTTTCATAAGAAAGCGAGCAAATGGTAAATGCTAAATGGCAGACACGTGGGTCGACTGGCGGAACGCGAACGTGTCGCGTAACGTGTCACGAGATCTCGACGCCCACCCGCGTGCTTGAATTAAAACTGTCTGTGTTCTATGGAACTTGCACAGCCAGCGCGAGAGGTACGCTCAACTTCTCTCGTCTGTCAGTACCCAGCTTTTTCTTGCCTTCCCCGCGAAACTACGAAATTCATAAGTTTTGCGTTTCAACGAAACGCGATGAATTGAATTTCGTGACATGAAAATTTCCTCTCGTGTCTCACACATACATATACACGTTTTTGTTTTACGCACGTGTTCCTCGAATATTTTGATACAGTGTTACATATTTTATACCGATATTTGTATTATTACTTTATTATATTAAGTATATTTTGTATAATGTATATATATTTAATTATTAATTAATTAAAATTATTAATATATATATACATAATATACTAATATGTAATATTGTATCAAAATACTCCAGAAATATGTAAAATAAAACGTTTATTTCATTTTATACATTATATATATTATATATTAACATTAGACATTTTGATGTAATATTATATAAAAACTGCACGACTTGTACTCCAGTACGATTCGTCTCACTGAAAGGCCCAGAAGCAACTGTTCCGACTAGGAAATGAAGACCATAAAACTTTATTGATACGCAAACATTTGAATCGATGCAAAACAAATTACAGGCACTCCTACTCGAGTTCTACGCGCCCCCTTACGAATCACGTGACAACCAAATCAACCAATCGCTAATTTTCGTTGCATTAGCGTTGCACCTGAAGAGATCCGATTTTCTGGATTACCCTCACTAAAATCACTTTCAGTGATAATATCGATTCAACTCTGGTATCATTAGATGTAGATGTTTTATGTTTGTATTAATTTAATGTTAACTTTGAGAGAATTTCATGATAATTTACAAGGAAATTATTTCGCAAATTTTGTCAAATTTCAACCGTTTGAAAGTGTTCAAAAGACGAATTTCAGCACTTTTGTTAAATTAATTCATCAGCAATAATACATTGGTGAATAATAATAATAATAACACAATATCTCATCGTAATAAATTATAATAAATTAACTAATCCCATGAAAGTAAGTTGTTCGTCTTTTGTACACAAACAATAAAATTGGGAAATGTTGAGGAAAGCGGTGAAAAGAGTTTGGCTTCCGTGTTATTCGAGAGAAAAATTTCTCTATACGAATACACAACAAATGGGAATTCCTTTATATGTCGCGTAAAACTTTCCCCTTTGCGTTTACCCTAATATGAAATTCCTCTATACACCAAATTCGCGATGAAAATTCCTCCGTATATATCGTGTCACGCGATCCCATGATACATCTATTGAAAACGAGAGAAACTCGATTGTTTCGATCGAAGATCGTTTGATACTGAAACAACGATAATTTCACTATCGATTTCACTTCATTTCTCGCGTGTAATTTGTCTATAAAATTCGCCACATACAATAAATAGAAAAAGAGATCCTGTCAAACTCGATTGTTGATATTCGATCAATGAGATATCACTTGATCCTCTTAAAAAAAAAAAATTTCTTTCTAAACGATGAAAATCTCTTTTTCCAATTATTATTATTTCGTTTATTCGTTATCCTGCAATTTATCCACGAAATTAATAATTTTGTTAAATATAAAGAAAGATCCTCTTGAATTTGAACTGTCGATTAAAAATAAAAACAATAATAAATCAATAAAATAAGATAACAAATTTATTAAATTTCGTCGAGAGAGATTAATCCTCGAGAATTGTCTAATCTGGCAAAGCGACATTACGCAACACTTGCTGCAGTGATAAACGTTCGAACGTCTAATCATCAATATCTCCGTTCATCGAAAACGATTAACCGCGACACTGTAACGCGTGCCTTTCACACGCAGGCAAACGAAAATCCGGTTCAATTTGCCCGCAACAATCGTTTAAATTGATTTAGACAGCTCGAACAGACTGTGTTTGAACCACCTTCTCGGCCACGTAGGACGTATCAGCGGAGTCGATCTGGTCGACAGACGCCGGTAACTTTCTGTCTGGCCGGTAATAATCGCGCCGGTAGCCACGAGTCTATTTCCATAGTAATTTCTCGCCAGCGAAAACCGCGTGCATATGCATTTGCGTTGCTCGGTGAATTCCGCCAACGAATTATGTTTTACACGTGTAACGTGGAGGTAGAAGTCTACTAACTACTTTGCGAGTACACTGAGCTTAGCTTTAGACACTAGAAATGATTTTACGTTTGAGAAAATTCTTTGTTGAGAGAAAAATTTTTAGCACTGTGATCGACGTTGAATTTGTCAAGATTTGGAACAAACGTATTATATTTGTTTCAACGTTGGAAAAATAAATATAATATTTTGTAGAACAAATATTCTGTGACAGTTATGTCGTATAACACGCACGTGCAGTTTAAACATTTCATCGTTCATACGAATATTGATAAATATTGGTTATTATAAATATACGTTATCTCTTTAAAATCCTTTCCGTTTGCTAAACTGAAAGTAAAATTGAAATGTAAAAATTAAATTCAGCTTCGAATTGGAAAATATCTGACAGAAAAATTCAACTCGGCGATTACACTTCACAGACGAGAATTATATTTCACAGACAGATGAAACTCGAATGTGATATTTTACAGACAAGTTAAACTGAGAAAGAAAATGATACTTTATGTAGAATAAACAAGTTAAACGAAAAATTCATGCATTTTCTCAATCAACACACGCGAGCATAAAACACACATATCTCGTCACAGAAAGATTAAATTTAAAAATGATTTTTTACAGACGAAAATCGTACTTTACAAACTTAGAAGTTAACTTCAAAAATCACATCTTACAAACAAGTTAAACGAAGAATGATATATTTTCTCATCCAACACACGAACTTGACTTGGTAGAATCTGGTCGGTAAAACAAGCATATATTTCGTTCATTACAGTACGTATGTACGTGTATACATATACATATATCTTCCTCGCTCCATTGCTCGGCGAAGTGAACGGACTTCCAGCAGGCAGGCTCCCTGTGAATTAATTGGTCCGTGAACGTGGCCATATGCAGCCTGTCCGCGAGAGCTGTCCGTTTTAGGACAGTCTGCTCGTCTGAAACGAGGCGCCTCTACGCGACAGATAGATACCTCGCGAGCATTCCACCTGTGTGTGTAACGTTATATTCGCGTACAACGCGTTTGGTCGTTGTGCTTGACGCATTTGCGGTCGTTTCGATCGTGGTCTGAGAGAAATCGGCACCATCTACGGTTTCGAGGCGCATTCGGGGCGCGGACAACGACGATGCGCGTACTTTCTTGCGATTATTTTGCTCGTGAGGTTCGAATTTCGATCGAACACGTTCGTCGAATTCGGTATTTTTTTTTTTTCATTTTGATTAATTTAGTTTCTTCGTTCTTTTCTTTTCTTTTTTTCTTTAATTGTTGCAAGTGATTTTAGCGGGGGTAACCCAGAAAATCGGGCCTCTTCAGATGCTAATGCAACGAAAATTAGCGATTGGTTGATTTGTGTCACGTGATTTGTGAGGGGGCGTGGGGTAGACCTCGAGTAGGAGTGGCGTTGTCTGGTATTGAGCGATCGCGCCTGTAATTTGTTTTCTATCGATTCAAATGTTTGCTACTGGGATACAAGTCGTGCAGTTTTTTTTTTTAATGTCTGTTCGGTCTGTTTTTCTGCTATTTGTTATTCTGCTATTGTTATTTATCGTTATTTATCGTTATTTATCCTGTTATTCGTTTCTCTGACATTTGTTAAAAGCGAACGATTTATTTATTGTTGATGTTTCATATCTCTTCTTTCATCTTTTATCTCTACGAACCGATCTTTTTTGGAAGTTTGTCGTCGGTAACGTTTTCATAGCTACTATTTTGTTTTATTCTTATATATATATATATCAATTTTTATTCAGACTATTTCCTTTTTCATTTTTTCTACCTACATTTTTGATCATATATAGTACATTTCTATTGTATGGGGATACTACTCTGGATCTTACAATTAGTTTGAACAATCGCATTAACAATGAAATCCTTGAAACGACAAATTTTCTTGGTATTTCCTAAGCAATGCTTCGCGTAATCTCTTCCAAGCCTCGTATTTAGGGTAATTTCTCCGTATCAGAGGAGATCCCATTTCATCAAGTTTACCATAAATTACCATACATCAATGCAAATGACATCGCAAATTTGCCCTCGGATACAAATTATTCGATTCTTCTATTCAAACATCTTCTCGACATTTCAAACATCCATTCAATCTTTTCACTCGAACGTCTTGTTCGAAACGTCTCGTTCGTCGTTTGTTCATTCCACCCCCGATCTGTCGTCCGCACAGTGCACACAATATCACGCGTCAATACGCTCGGCTTTGGTATTAAAATCTGCCGCACCAAGAGTTCGCAAAATAAAAAAAAGGAAAAGAAGAAAAAAACTTCTTTCACCCCTTCGGTTCTCGGCGCAGAAGCAACAAATTACCCGCCGCCCCTCGAGAACGTTCGTGAAAAACCTTGTGAATGCTCTCGAAGCGGACCAACGCGAAGGTACCAACAACCAATGGAACCTCGCCCCCTTTTGCAAACCCCGCGCGACCGTGTGATTTCGCGAAAGTCGCGTCCGTGGCCCTTTTCACGCCACCGCTTCTCCGCTTCTCCCCTCAAGCTACCCCTCGACCAATCCCTGCCCGCTCGAATTAGTATCCCATTCTGCGCCGCTCCAAGAGAAACGGTCCTGCCGCATTCGCACAGAATAAACAGGCCTCCATCCCCTTTCATCCCTTTGCTTCTTCCACCTCTTTCCTCGGTTACGAGTCTCTGGTTGTACTTTATAAATATCTCGAATACATATCTTTCTGTCTTTCTCGCGAGAGGGTGTATCTGAGTATACGGGGTGTGTCTGAAACTGAAATATCTGACTGGTATTTTCAGTTTGGGAGAAGTAAGGGAAAATAATTGCAACACAAATTGGCGAACAAAGGGAGGTGGAGTTTTATTTGATCTTCTCGAGATAGAATGTATTTAGGATTTACTTTTGGGTCGTTGCGAATTTTGGTAGTACGGGTGTTTTCAATTCACTAAATTTTGGATATTTTGATTCGTCGAATTTTGAATGTTTTAATTTGTTGAATTCTTGACATATTAATTGACTAGATTTTTAATGTTTCAATCTACTGAATTTTGAATACTTTAATTCACTGAATTTATGATGAATTTTGGATATTCTGATTTACCGAAATTTTTGACATATCAATTTACTGAACTTTCGATACTTTATCTTAATTTACAGAATTTCACGAATTTAGAAAGATTGAATTTCGAATTTTGCAAAGTTCATTATTCCCAACAAAGTGGGAAATTTTTTCTCTTTTTTGAATAATCTTCCTGTCTTTATTTCTATTTTAGAACTACTCGTAAATTATTTTCCAACACGATAACAATCTTCTTTAGAAGATTTGAAATAATATGGATATTTTGATGATCCTATTTACCTGAGACACCCCGTGAAGAGGAAGAGCGAAGGGCAGAGTGTCGTGAATTGACGTTGGAGGCGTACGCCTTCCGAATTACACGACGATTCATCGTCCAAGAGTTTCAATGGCGAAAATGGCCACTAATTACCGAGTTCCAGACGACAGTTCCTCGGTTATTATGCGCCGGCCACTCTACTGCAGAGAATCGAAGATTGAGAGGTTGGAATGGATGCAAGGTGATTGTCTGAGCTCTCTCGAGGAAGGATAGTGAAGGATTGTGAGGAATCGCAATGGGTTTTCAGGATTGTTCTTGTGAAATATGTATTTATGCTCGTTGCATGTTCTTGGAAAAAGGAATGCGTGGGTCGGTTTTGTCAGTGAAAAAAGTTGGCTTTGTTAGTCAAAGACACTGTGATACGTTTAAAAGGAAACTGTGTGGAAGGTCTATTGAGGTTTGATCGTTTCTACGAGATGAATTATGATTAACGTATGTAACAAAAGTCTGACGTTGAGTTGACAAAAATTAATAATTTCGACCCGTGTCTTTTTAAAATAGTCAATCACTTCACGTATCCAGAAATTCAACAAATGTATCATTTTTCTTCAAATATTCATTCTTCTCAATCTTGCAACAACTTTTATTTTTCAAACAGTGCCAGTCATTTTATGTATCTAGAAATTTAACGAATGTATCATTGTAAATTTTTTAATATCTTTCAAACGTCATTTTCATTCAATCTTGTAAAGAACTTTTTCTCTACTTTTTGAAATAGTGTAAACTACTTTATTACATATTCAGTAAATACATATCATTTTGTAAATTGTTTTCTATTCTCCAAATGTTCATTCCACTTAATCTCAGTAACAAACTCGACACTGCAAAATAGCTAGTAAATCACTCTACATACCCAGAGATATATAACTTCATAAATTCATCCTCTCTTTTCAAGCGTTCACCACTTTTTTCAATCTTAACGCAAGATATATTCACATGCAAGATGTATTCGATTGAGATATAGAAGACTTTACCGATCGTAAAGAACGAACAGATCCAGTCAAGCCCATAAATAAATCAATAAAATCCTAATCCTGGGAAAGATGTCGATCGTAAACGATGCTTAAATGTTCGATCGTAAAGCACTCGGGCAAGCTCGAAGATCATTTCGTCTGTACGTGTGTATAAATGTATCTTTTCGGAGAGACGCGACACGTACACAGTTTTATAATAATGTCCGGCTTTGAATTCCATCTCTTGAGTTAATCCTCTTTGAATCACGCGCGGTTTACGTTCACAGGCGAATATATTAAAAGGCGGCGTCGAGCGTTCTTGTTATTTTCTCTTGTTATATTCGACGAATGTAGCACGACCCCGCGTGCAACTATCGATCGCTTCTTGACACAAATGTGGAATTCCCATTATTCCCCTGTATTATACATGGAATATCTAATCGGGGGATTAATAGGGAAGTGGCATCTTATGAAAAAAGGTTAGGAAACTATTTGTGGAACAGAGTGAAATTTAGTTTCATCGATGACGATTGCTGTGTCTCACACAATAGAAAAATTTTTTTTCATGTATGCGATAAAAGATACAGAAAAGAATTACAGTTTTTGACCTTTTTTTCTTTTTTACGAAATTCAAGGGTCAATCAATTAATTAATCTGTATTAATTAAAAGTTGCTCTTGCATTTGTATATTTTTTTCTACCCTCTCGATAATTGTTATAATTCTGTAACTTTTGTGACACTGTGATATTTTATAATATTGTAACAATAATCTTTACAATTTTGTCTCGTACCTCGTAGTCTTTGGAAATAGCGAAACAAATCATTTATTTTGATAAGATGATTTGAAATGATACAAAGAGCCGTCTTGTCTCGTCTTTGTTGAGAGAAGATTTTTATTCCAATCTCTAATCTACATATATTTTTGTTCGTTTGTTAAAGAAACCGAGATTATCGCGTAATTCTTTTTTCAAACTAAATCTTTGATTCGAGTATTTTTATCCTTTTGTTTAACAAATGACGCCTTTCCTTTCAGTACGGTACAACAAAAGGAATCGATTCAACAAATATTCGCTAATTCGCGAACTTGTTTTCTACTTACTTAACATTATGCCATACGAAAAACTGATTACAAAGATTAAAAGGTATTAAAGATTTTCTATCTCGGGCGTGGAACGAAATCTTAAATTAACAAACATTACAAAAGAATTGCAGTTTATGAAAAACAAAGAAATCACAAGATTTATACAAAAAAGAAAAAAAACAGGACCTTTAGTCACATCCTGATATCTACATATCTCGCATATCTGTATAAGAATTGAAAATTTTATAGTTTTACAGTTACGAGGAAATTTTATAGTTGTACATAATTATAATGTTACCGGATTAACGAGCCCTTTCGTTCTTTCACGTCTTTCTTCCCATCTCCATATGTTCACTCTTTCGCGCGTTCCTTGCTCATCGTCGTCATTCTCTTAATTAAAAAGCACTATAGACGTGTAAAGGCGGTAGAGCAGCGCCACTTCCTCCTTTGATCTCCTCCGTGTAATTGAATTTTTTCACGTACTGGCCGTTTTATTATCCCTCGCCCCCTTTTTAAGCATTACCGAATATGGGGAGAGAACGTGCGTTCGCGAAGCTCCTATTCTCTGCCCGGTGATTTTTATTACGGCACCGCGACTGAGCAAGTTTCGTTCGAACAATTTTGGCAAAGAATTTTACAAGGGTAACTGATATTTTGAAGCGCAAGATTTTGAGACAAAAAGTGCTGCAGTTGTTTTTCTTTTTTTTTTTGTGACATTAATTGCCAATAAATTGCTACACTCGCAGTGTAAGAGAACAGAGAAGAAATTAATCGCAGTTGAAACAAACATTTTTCGAATCGCAAATTTTGCAAACTTTGCACTTGGTGAAACTCCTCTGGAAAATTCTGTGGCGATTTGTCGCATTTTCCAGAAGAAAACTGCTATATGTAAAATTATTTTATTTATAAATTATTACTATATATATTCACCACATTATATTACTCTATATATTATTTATAAATTATTACTTTAGAACAAAATAAGAAGATGTATTTTTTCAAATGACGTTCATATCGATTTTCCTTCGCAAAAGGGTCGCGACAGTTTCGACATTTAGCATTGACGTGGGAGTCACTGTACGAACGTTTCAATAACGTATCTAATAACGTAACCGTCTCGAACACTTTTAAACGGAGCTGTGCAGCACGAACGACGAAAGAAAATCGTGTAACGAGCCAACGAACACGTCGCCGGTAAACCAACAAACTAAGAAAACGAGCAAAACGACGCGTCAGACCGGAAAGCGAGTAGAAGAAAAAGAAGAAGAGGAGGAGGAGGAGGAGGAGGAAGAAGAAGAAGAAGAAGAAGAAGAAGAAGAAGAAGAAGAAGAAGAAGACGAAGAAGTTGGAAGGAGAAGGTGTGTCGTTAACCGTGCTAAAAGCGTCTTTAATCTGACCACAGGCTGTTTCATTAGCGGTCGCGTCGCTGTTAATCTCCAACCAAGGTTGCAACAGGAGTGGGGGTTGGGTGGTGGCTGGTTGTAAGAGACAACGGGGTGGCAGGAAAGGGTTTTCACGGGCGACAGGAGGAAGTAACATAGGGGTGGGGGCAACTAGTATTGCGGGGGGACAAAGCTTCCTCTATATCAGTTTGCGTTACCTGAGATGAAATTACTTCGGTGGTCGTGTCCCGAGCGTGGATAAACCCGAGTATAGAACCGTAGCCCTCTCGATACGTGAAACGAGAAAATAAATTCCGCCGGTCTAACTTTGGAAACTTTCCAACCCCGTACA
>KQ435789.1:1029058-1041987 GCA_001276565.1 Melipona quadrifasciata | reverse complement strand
ACATCCGATTATTAACATCCGAGTCTAATGATCATCCAAAAAATGTGCCGAGCGCAACGAGAAAAAGGAGAAAGTCCTCGAGGCAAGCTGCGTGCAGACAATATCGACGAATTTATTACTCACCCCACGTTGGAAGTGCATTAACAGGCACGGAAGAACGAGTACGAGAAGGGTGAAGCGAATCGGCGGGGTAATTATATTTGCTGCTTTCTCGTTTCGTTCTTCCCGCAACGTTTCAGTAAAATTGTAACGCGATCCTCTCTCTCTCTCTCTCTCTTTCTTTCTCTCTCTCTCTCCTTCGTTCTCCATGAGAGGAAGAGGCATCCGATTTTAAATCAATTTCGCCACGTAATTGCACAGAAGCCGCGGACGGTTTGATTACGGAAGGAAAAGGCGATGGAAATTATCTCGGCGGGTTGCTCGTTCGGCTTTGAACGTACACGCGTGTACACACGCGTGTGTAGCACAGCGACGACGATATCAATTCGGAATCCTTTTCGCCGGCTTCATTCGCTCATCTTCGTCCTTTCGTTAACACGTCGAATGCCACTCGGCGAATCGAAGATTAGCAAAAACACATAACTCGAATTCGTAAATGTTAAAATACTTGTAAATCTTTCAATATTAACTTCGTTAATAAAAATGATTATATTTACGATATGTAGGCGTAAATACTATTGTGACATATCACACCAAAGCACTGCAAACGAAGAAAAGGTAAATCAATACAGTCTTCACAATGTGACGACTTTTTCTGGTACAATTTTTTGCTCTTGCTCTATCTAATTGTTTCGAATTTTTTTCATAACATCTTCCACAAAATGTCTCTATCTAATTCCTTTAATTAATTTCATGACACAGTTTTCTCTATAGACTTGTAAGGGTTGAAGAAGTGCAACCCTCAATTTCACTATAATCGTAAAAAAATAAGTGAAAATCGAAGAAACGTATTCCCCCCCCCCCCAATAAAATAAAATAAATCTATTAAACATGTTTATACGCTTCGATTTATGCATTTATGCCCGTGGCAGATAATATTTCAAAATGAAACTCCCGGCGGATTTCCAATTTTTTCCCAGGCTCTCCAATTCGATTGAACCGATCTTTGAACATCGTTAGAACACGTGATGGATGCCGAGGGAACGTTTTACTCGAACGTTGTTTGCTTCGATTGTTAGCTAGTGGTTCGGAATATTTGAATTCGGCGAGGTTTCGACGAGCGACCGGTTGTTAATTGTTAGTTCAATTGTTCGGCAGTTTGCAATTCAGAAGAGACCGAGCATCGTCCGTCTAAGTTTGATAGGTTTTAGAGAATAATTGGTTCGTTATTAATTCGATCGTTACGTAGTTCAGAGTAGACAGAACGTCTTTGAATATTGTTGTGCGCAGCTTGGTTGATTTTCGAGAACGAATTGACTCGATGTCGATTTGACTCTTAGACTGACATCGTTTGTGGCTTAGAGACGAGATCGAGCATCTTTGTTCTGTTTTAGCAGTTGGATAGACTTTGGAGAACGAATTGATTCGATATCTGTGGTTTGGAGGAGAGACGAAGAATCTTTAAGCATTACGCACGTTACAATTTGATGAGTTTTTGGAAAACGACTTTTCGTTATTCGATAGTTTGTGGTTTGTAAATATCTCTGAATAATTGTGTCGCAATTCAGTTGGAGGCTAAATTACGAAACTGCCTGCTAATAATTCTGGCTGCGCGTAGCACTGTTCATACTTGGCTGGTCATATTTTCTTGAAATTATTTCATTCAATTTGCATGTTATTACACTCCGACTTTACAACAGACTCGAGGCTCGACTATCAGCGATAGTACATTGATCAAGCGAAAGGGTTAATACGTTAACTGACGCGAAGGTCACCGGCGATCAGTAATGCCGGAACCAATTAATTTCAAGCAAATAAATACTCGTGTTCAATAAACATTCCACTTTTTGATCCTTAATTAAAATTTTCCCGTTTTATCATAAAATATTACCATATTACTATAAAATGAAAATATATGGTATAAAATGATAGTATGAAATATAGTATAAATGATAGTATAATGATTTTGTAATAATTGGTGACGTCACGTGACTTTCACTAACCAGCAACTGACAAGAAATGAATTATAAATTCACAAATTTTGGTTACTTCCAATTACACTTCTTATTTCTGTTTCTTTATACGCATATAGCACAAAATAGACTTTGTAAACTGTTATTAGAATTTGCTGGCCTCTGATGAAAATCGCAGTATTAAATTTAAACGATGAAATATTGAACGTATATTTGCATGCAATATAATACATTAAACACTGTGGTCTTAAAGTTAAAAAAACTAACAGAAATGCATTTCTTTTCCAATATTCGTACTAAAAAGAATCAACGTGAAAAAGAATCATCATGAATGAGAAAAAAGAACATCGACTGAGGCGAAATTAAATTCGATATGTCTTCCAATATTCGTATTAAAAAAAATCAACGTTTCATAAATGAAAAAAGAAAAAAAGAAGGAAACATTGATCGAGACGAAATTAAATTCGATCCAACAAATTGAATTCGATCTACCAAATTAAATTCGATACTCCATTTTCGTCGTTCCTTTTTTTCTTTCACGGTGCAGATATTTGCATGCAATGCAATACATTTATGTAATTACATGTTGTACGTACAGTTAGATGTTGTAATTTTAATGTCAAAAAATTAACAAAAACGTATCTTCAGGTTCGAAAAGAACGATCTTTCGTAAATGAAAAAAGAAAAAAAGAAAAAGAAAAGAAAAAAAAGAGAAACGTCGATTGAGACGAAATTAAATTCGATCCAACAAATTAAATTCGATACAGACTGCTTTCTTCGTTCTCCTCTTCTTTTTCGGCGAGGGAAAAAATTCGCCAATAGGATGGAAATTGCGGTCGCGTTGCGGATTCCTGCATCCTCGGTAACGCGATCCCCGCGTGTGCATCGTCTTTGCATGCACGCGTTCCTTCTATTGCACGTCGGATGCACCATTGCCAAAGAAGGCGTGAAAGTGACACCTGCGCGCAGGCATTTTGCACTATGCGCGCGTTTCATCGTGGCGCGCAGCACACTGCCCACGTGCGTGTCGAACGACACGATTGACCGATAAATCGATGATAAATTAGCACTATCGATACGCCCGTGTAAACCGCCGCGAGAAACCAGTCGAACCTTTAAAATTTAGACGTGAACGCGAAATTATGACCCGTTCGTCTCGACTGTCGAGGAAATTCAACTGGTGACACTTGGTCCATTTTGTTTTTTCCTTCTTTTCCAACCTGGACAACTTACATTACGATCGTTGTATAATTTTCCGATTGCCTGCTGGAATAAATTATACGGTGGCATTTTGATATCGAAGTTCGTTACGTGGAATTCACGAGTATATGAAGTTAAGCGAAGAATTTCAAACGATTTTCTCGCGTTCAAAAATTCGAGTGCTTTCTGTATTTTTCACGTTCAAAATTCTTTTCATTTCAAAAATATTTTTCGCCCGCGTCACAAAATCGTCGATGTATCTTTACATCTGATACTATAAATTTTCCTTTTTTTCTCGTCAGTCTGTTACTTTTTATTAAATATATTCAGTTATCTTTGCAAACCAAGACCAATCGCTTTACGTTTAGTTCGATCTACTTTCTATGCGTGTTTATGCGTAACATAAACTTCGAAACAAGATACTTCGAATTTACATACTGAGAAGTGCAAAATATGAACTCTATCGAAAACAGTATTACAATTTTAGTAATAAATTTTTATTTTAGTAAATATTTATTTTAATATAAATTTAATAACATTTTTTATTTTAATATTTTAGTAAATAAATGAAACAAAATCTCCATTGACCATATAGATTGAAGTTAAGACGTTAAACGTTTCCCATTACCTGTTTCTGAGATTTAACCCTTTGCACTCCTTTGTCGAGTGTGACTCGACATCAGTTTTCCATCACATTCGATATTTTTAAATTGCCAAAAAAAAAAAGAAAAAGAAATAATTGAAAAATAATTTGGAGTGAAAAGGGTTAAACCTTAAGTGATAACATAAGTATATATATCCTCTCTCTCTCTATCATCGTCGATTTTCGATCAAAACCCCGGTTTTATTCAACCGCATCGGGGAAACAGTTTCTTTAATTAGTCTCAGCACGGTCAGGTGCAATCCAGGAAGTCGTGGACGTACACACAACTTTCCATGCAATCGCCGAGGGAGATTCATAGTTGCGAATACGTGCACGCGTGCATCGAGTCATGTAAAACAGACGTGAGACACCAGGAGGAGGAGATTTGTCTCGCAGATACACGGCGAGCGTTTCTCCTGCGAGCCGCTCGGTTCCGTACGGGACGTCGTAGCGCGCATGCGCGTGTGTCCACGTGATTCCGCGTCGTGTTCGCGCGAACTTACGAATGGAGGGAGCGAAGCGATCGTATCCCCTCGCGGCACACGAGGCGCAATTCGTTCCTCCTCGTACCCAGCTGACCGTTACTTTACCTTTCAATTTGCATTACGCAACGCTCGTAAGCGAATTAATCGCTGGGATTGGTACGCGGTCCAACGAGATAATTCAATTTGTTGTTTAGCGGCTTATGTTATTTGTTATGGGCGACGAATATATCGAGACTCGTTTTATCGATGCACGATGGGCTGTTTTTCTTTGGAAATGTAAAAGTTTCTGAAAGCTATTAAAAGACATTAAAATAAAAAGATGTTTGTAATATAACAGAGTACACAAACTTACACATTTTACGAAAAGTTATTCAAGTCTCTAAAGATATATTGAGAAATATTCAATAAAAATTACAAATTGGTCATTTTGACCATCGTAGTTCCAGTATTAAAAAGAGGTCTATCAATTCTTAAATGCACATCACTTGCAACGTTCTACATCATTAATATTGAATCTACCATTCTAAAGAAATTGCGTTTTTTATTAAAGGGCTAAGTTAGCTTCATACAGAGACACTCTGTATATCGTCCAATAAAGCTTTTGTTTCTCGCCTTTCTTTCCGTACACAAAGAAACGAAGTTATTTTTTGGCCAACTAATCTCATATATAGGTTGGGCCAAAAATCACTTCCTACTAAAATAAATAAAATAAATCCGTAATTTTCAATTTAATTTAAAATTAATAAAATTAGTTTTTTCTTATATTTTTATTCGCAAAAAAAAAAAAAAAAAATAGGTGGGAAGAAACTTTTGGCCCAAACTCTGTGCATGTGTGTGTGTGTGTGTATATTCCACCTGCGCAAAGACAGGATTCGATCTTTTTTTCCCAAAAGGCGACATCTTTTGTTCGGGAAATCGTTCGAAGAAAGATTAACACAATTAACGCGAGTCACCGTTTGTAGCGGAGCGTGTCGACAGGGGAACGTAGATAAATTCAACAACGGCAAGGCTCGCGCGCGCGTCCTAAGTCGTGCACACGGTTGGAAAACCGGTTCCCAACCGGGATGGCATTTAGCAGGCTACGGCGGGGCGCTCGTGCGCTGGATACGCTCGCGGAATCGGTTAAGTTACAACAAATTAACAGGTCGTTTATCGACTTCTTTCCCGCCGGCCAGGCCCGTGTCGGCGCGCCGTGGAAATAATCGAACTAAAAGCCGCAATTAATGGTCCGCTACCCTTGTAGACAATAAACTTGCCGATCGTAAATAAATTCGCTCTCGCGCCAGCTACACACGCCGACTACCCGAGCGTTTTTCCCCGTGTCCTCTCATTTTGTACATGTTCTATCTCGTGAATCGTTGAATTCTACTTATTACCCGTGGATCGATGATTTTGAACATCGGTAAATAATTTAGAAAAATACGAAGAGCTTCGAGTCTTCCAATTGGATTTTGGAAGGAATTGAGATAGAAATATTCGTGAATCGTTGCTTGATTATCTCGATTATCTCCGAGGCAATCAATTTCTCGAAGCCTTTTTCTTAGTCTCGAAATATCAAACCACTCGTGGTTTAATAAATATTACGGTTGCGATTATAGAAAGAAAAAGTAAACCATCCTATGAAATTTCAATCACTGATCTAAATTTTAAATTTGGTTTCCTTAACCTCTTACGCTGGAATGATCTATCACGCACGTCGAGAATATTTGGCCGAAAATTGCAATATTTTCTGTTTTAAGTATTGAAATATAACCCAGGAAAAACAAATATTAAATTTATTACTTCTTAGTAATTTCTATACCGATGAATTCAAAAAGAAGACGAACTATTGTATATGGTTTGGTTACTCGTTATGGTCCGTCAACCAGTTACTAGCGCAAGAGGTTTAATTGATCACGTCGATAAGGTTGATTTCTTTAACAAGCAAGTGGAGAGACGTAATGGAGGTGGTAGCGCTAGCAAGCAGAAAAGTAGGGGCAAGGGCCGCCAGTTAGCCACCTTTGACGTATTACGTCTCAATCACGCATCTGATACATAATAATAAATTTGATTTATCTAAATTGACCATCAATAAGTAAAAATTATATAATTGTATATAATGTTTCAATACTTCACATTTGATGCATAACGTTACAATTCCAATAAAGGTGAATTTGATTTCTTTAATTTGAATTTGAAATCTGATTTCTTCAAGTTGGCTATCAACAAGTAAAAATTATAAATAATGTCTCGATACTTCGCGCATCAGATACATAATGTTACAATTTCAACAAGTAAGGTTTACCTAAAAAGTTGGAAAGAAAATTGCAAGGTAAAAAGTAATCAATTAAGCTTCATCACTTTTCAATTTCGTAATAATAAAAAAGGTGAGACACGGTAGAGCGACGCGATGCTGAAAAATCCGCGTACACCCTTGGTCGCGGATCGACCAAGCGCGTTACAACAAAAAGGAATGTACTCGCGGCTGCGAGACGGCATTTGTTCATCACGTAGCGGTACGTGATCGCCTGAAATCGTCGTGAGGTCGTAGTTTACCTCTCGTTAACGACGTGCATGCAAGAGAAAGTGACATTTACCACCCCCTCCGGCTCTGTTATGCCTCTCCACGTGTTTTTTCTCTCCCCCTTTTTTTTTCTCCGCTTCTTCCCTTCCCTTTCCCCCCTCCCCCCTCCGCTCCTTCCCTTCCCTTTCTCCATCCGCGGAAGCGGGTGAATAAAAATTCTTTGAGAAGTAGCGTTCCAAGTTTCGCGCAGGTTACATCCTTTTCAACCGGTGAGACCTCAGACCGTTTCTCTTAATGTCCCTTTCAGGGACAGGAGCGCATGAAAAAGACGTTGAATACGCTGGAAATAACCGCGGTCGTGCACAGAACCGCTTTCAGACCGCGTTAACGAGCCTCGCCTGCTGCCAGCGGTATTTCTTCTTTTTTTCTCAGGCGGTTCCCAACACGTGTGTCGATACGGCTGAAGATGAACCTCGCGAAACGTTATCGCTTCTGCCGAAGTTCTGCCGTGTTAAGAGGCAAAAGGGCGCGTCTGCGACTTTCGCTTGAATCAAATCGCTTAATCTTGTTTGAGTTTCGGGAAGAGATCTGGGAATCCATGGGCTTGTAATTTAAAAAATATTATTTCTTCGAGGGGAGAAATTTGTATTTCTTGTATATTTACCAGAAGATCAATTATTTATCAAATCATTAATCTTTCGAGTTTGGCAAGGGATCTAGGAATTCTTGGGCCCGTAATTTAAAAAATAGTATTCTTTTTTTTGAGGGGGGAATTTTATAATATTTGTCAAAAAATTTATGAATTTATTAAAAAATCAACTATTTATCAAATCTTTTGAGTTCGGAGAGAGATCTAAGAATCCCGGAGCTCCTAATTTAAAAAATACTATTTTTATAAATTTCTCCTTAATTCATAATATTTGCCAAAAAATTTGTAAATTTAAATTTAAAGATCTTTACAACAGAATGAAAGAAATATGCATAAAATCTTGTGTTAAAAATTTCTCTTATCTGTCCTGTAAACTTTTTTATCACGGTCAACACTGTCCTTGTGAAAATTTCGAGTTACGTGAAATCTACACAAACACGAATCTTGTATATTAAATTTAGCAGAGCGTTTGGTCTCTGAGCAATTGCAGAAAATATCTCTCGATGAAATTACGCACGATAGTGAATATTTTGCACCTTTAAATTTTCTAAAAATCCACAGTTTTACTGGTGGTAAATACAAAATGTAAAACTGATGTTTGCAATTTTGAATGACGGTATTAAATGATAGTCGAGTGACGAAGAGTTTAAAGCGAATTAGAGTGGGAATTATTCAGGGACGGAGCTTCAGCAGGGGAAAGAGAATTCAGAAATAGACAAACAAATCTAATACGACCTCCCTGTTTTTCTGGTCGGCTCTTAGAGGAGAAGACAGCGCACAGACGTGGGGGGAAGCCTCGTTTTATTCGCGAGCAAGGCTCGGCTCGGGCAATACACCGGATTTAGAGCAGCGCTCTGTCTACCAGCGCGAGTTTAGGTTAGGTTTCGGCTACCTTCGGATTAGATCCTCCCGCGTAACTTTATCCCTTTGTTCTCCCTTGTAGAACGCTCGTCCCTTGCGTTTTCCATTTCTATCAATATGAAGTTTCAAAATATTTTTCACAAGTATCCGAATTTCTGCAAATGCGTTACATGTGTTACACGAAGCGTACTGCTTAATAATTACGCCACGTGATCGTAATAAATTGACGGGATTCTGAGAATGATACGTAGGAATCTGTCCAATATTTCTGTCAATTTGAAAATATTTTACTATAAGTATTTTGTTGCATAAAGAATATTACATAAATCAGAGTCATATGCAGTAATATTTCTATCAATTTGAAACTTTAAAATATTTTATAACAACTAGGAAATGAAGACGACTTTTTTGCCATAAAATTTTATAGATATGCGAACATTTGAATCGACACAAAACAAATTACAGGCGCGATCGCTCAGTACCAGACAACGCCACTCCTACTCGAGGTCTACCCCACGCCCCCTCACGAATCACGTGACACAAATCAACCAATCGCTAATTTTCGTTGCATTAGCGTTGCACTTGAAGAGGCCCGATTTTCTGGATTACCCTCGCTAAAATCACGTATTTTTCAGTGATAAAAAAAAATACATAAAACTATTTAAAATTAAATTTTTATTACATTTTATTTATAATTAAAATTAAAAGAAAAAGTAAAAAAAAAATGATTTGACGGATTTATTTTAGTAGGAAGTGATTTTTCGCCCACCCTGTATTTAGATCTATCTAATCCTGAAACCGAGGACATTGCATTCACGTTGGAAAAAAAAGCTGATCAGGTGTACTCTGTCCCGTTTTGTTTGTCCCAAAACGTTGCCAACTGAAAAGGCCCGGAAGCTTTCAATGCATCGGAATAAGAGGATTGGGAGCGGACGCGCTCACGGAGCGTGCACACGCGCGTCATTTCGTCCACGGTCGGGTAGACGTACACGTGTTACCTTTATCTGCGAACGTCAGAGGATTTTCCCTCCGTAATAGCGTCACGGTATCCCCATCGCTCGGTTTCCCACGTTTTCACCCAAGATCCTGTAACACGGTATGTAATTCCCCGGCTTTTCTCGACTTCTTGCCGCGGCAAGGAATCAGGATTTTACCATTGTTCGCGCGAACGGAAACCGAAATTTCGTCTAGCTGGGGGGAAATACCGGCAAACAGAGAGATGCAAATGGAGGCACCGGCAGGCAAGCAGACCTCCATCGACTCTCTTCGTTTTAACCTCTTAGCTGCGGTGTCGCCTTCTGAAGTGTGTATGTGTATCTACAGGGTGGGTCAAAAATCACTGAGACCACAAATTTGCGAACGCTCCGGCGGTCAACATTTGAAAGAAATGATTTTTAAAATGTAAAGAAAGTCATCGGTAACGTACATAAAATTCACATACAAGTAGACACAAAGGATTCTTGATAACAGATCCTTATAAGGTTAATAAGGCTACTTGAAGACTATAAATATACTTAACAAACGTAGTGAAAGAATCATGTTTGGACTTGAATTTAATTTACAATTGATGAAATTAGGTTTTTCTTGTATTTTGATATTTTGTTAAAAAAGAAGTAGATGGAAAGGAAACTTTTGACCCATCTTATGCATTTTATCATAATACGCGCAGCTGTATTAAAATTTAATTAAATCATAATGAAATAACACAAGTTTTTTTTTTTTTTTTTTTGAATGGATAATTTTGTCGTTTAAGTTAATTAATAAATTATTTATTACAAAACTTAAGCATTCATAATTTTCTTATTAAAAAATCAAATATTTTTAATCTCGTTTCGATCGTTTAATCTTCGATTGGTAAATTTTAGCACTTATTACTAAATTTTAGTTATTTCGATCACTTTTATTTTATTAAACGTTATTCGAGCACTCACCAACAGCTGCAGTTTCTAAATCGAAGCACGATTTTTCACAATCAGTAGACGCGTTGTTGCATCGTCAAGTTCTGAAACAAGAGTAAAATTATTGGAATTAATTGTTTGCATCAATGCTAATACATTTTAAAATAATTGCTAAATTAATTTTAAAACAATAGCAATCAATGAAATTAATACGAATACATATTGAAACATCGCTAAAATAATTGTACATTTCATTCGCCGATCGTAAAATACAGGGTGGGCCAAAGATCACTTCCCACTAAAATAAATCCGTAACTTTAAATTTAATTCAGAATTAATAAAGTTAATTGTTTCTTATATTTTATTAAAATATGTTTTATTAAAAAAAAGAAAAAAAATAATAATAATTAATAAGGTGAGAAGAAACTTTTGGCCCACCCTGTATTTTTTTCGCGCGTATCCTACCAGCGTGAAATTCTCAGAACAAAAAAAAAAAAACGAACCGACAGGGTGATCGCAAATTTTGTTTATCCCCTGTATTTTCCCTAGCAGCAAGATAACGCGCAAATACGAACGCGATTTAACCAATTCTGTCCGACCACTCCCAAACACGAGATTCTTATCGTTTTAGATCTGAACAAGCTGACAGGCGTAGGTCGTTTTTAGGATTCCGTTGCACGCGCCCGGAGCAACGGAAAAATTAGTCTCGTTCCGTCTCTTGGAAATTACTAGGACGATAATTCGCTCGGCGGTGGAGAGGGAAGAGGAGGAGATTATTTTGACTGAGAAATCGGCGGCGTCGGAGAACAAAAGGAGGATGATAACACGAGCGGAAGGAATGGCACGCATTTTGTTCTGGCAGAGGACTCATTACTGATTTTGCTTCGTTTGTTCTTACTTCGGAGCGGGGATATGGTAAATGGATCGAGAAGTCGACGTGCGTGATTTTCTATCGCTGGTCACTTCCGTGAAGAATTTTCGAACTGCAATTGACACTTTGTTGAGAGAGGCCACGTTGTTCATACTTGCATTTCAGTCTTCGTGTTTCAAGTTCAAACTGGGATACAAATCTCTCAAGAAGTTCGAACTTGAATGTCAAATGAAATTTCACATTTAAATGAAAATTTTGGTTTTCGAATTGAAATTGAAATTTTGAAGATCGTGTTTTAATATTTGTTCACATTTGTGTTTCAATCTTGAAGATCATATTCCAATATTTATTCAAATTCAATTCTGATCCTTGTTAAAAATTTGTAATTTAAATCAAATTGAAATCTAATTAAAATTTATATATTTTTAAATATAATTCAAATTCACGTGTGAATTGTGAAACGCAAATTTTAAATTTACAGACGAGAATATCAGTTTCCAAATTTCAATTCGGGAAGTTTCAATTTTAATTCCCAAGTTTAAATTTAAATTCAAATTTCCAAGTACAGCTTGTATTAATACGTGAAAAACTTGGGAACGGAAATTTCGGAATTAAAGGCAGGATTAAACGACTGGATTTTTTTTTTTTGCTCGATGGTGAGATCACAGAAAGATCGGAATAGAACATATATTTGTCGATCGTTTTGCCGGGGAGGCACGATCCGGGGATGCACGTGTGCGTTCTGCATTGCAAGCTGCACTTGTTTTGCTTGACGCAATGCGGCTACATTCGTGGCACAGACTGGGAACGTGTAAACCACGAGGCAGAGAATTCCCCGTTTTATTGTTCCGTCACTAGTCGAGGCACATTCAACCATCGAAAATGATATACTCTTTTGTTTGGTCGAACGATCACTGAACCAACCCTGCACACTTCAACGCACGTCAATTCTTCCTTTCCCCGAAATTTTACCACGCGACCGATCGTTTTATCCAGAAATAACACCATTCTTCTAAATTTCTCTGTCTCTTGTCTCTGTTTTAAAGAATTTTATTTTTCGCGTTTGCAGGCTTTAATAATTTTGTTCAGAGTGAAGATAATCATGGGTGAAGGGTGAGCGTTTTGTTGGAAATGAAAATGAAAGAAATCAGAGTGAAACGTTCAACACAATTTATATAATAATTGAAGCTTAATTTTCTCACAAGAAAACTTGCTGTTTAATTTTCTTTTATTATTTTGCGATTTCTCAACAGCGTATTCTCAATTTTTTAATTCTGTTTAACGTGCAATTGCACGGAATAATCGCGCGAAGGGTGGTTGCTCCGAAACAATTTTATCGAATTAAATAAAACGAAAGAAATCGGGGATGGAAAATGTAGCAGAATTGCTAATTGAAGTTTAATCGCGTTAAAAATTTTCACCGCTGTTCTGATGATTTTTTCCCGCTTTTTCACGAGATTATCACAAACCACCCTTTACACGATTACTCCGAACAATTTCACCTTCCAAACAAAGTTACACAAACCCATGAAATATGAACAATAAAGAAAAAACTGCACGACTCGTACCCCAGTACGATTCGTTTCATTGAAAGGCCCAGAAGCAACTGTTCTGACTAGGAAATGAAGACTTTCTTGCCATAAAATTTTATTGACACGCAAACATTTGAATCGATACGAAACAAATTACAGGCGCGATCGCTCAGTACCAGACAACGCCACTCCTACTCGAGGTCTAGCCCGCGCCC
>KQ435789.1:1014505-1027156 GCA_001276565.1 Melipona quadrifasciata | reverse complement strand
AAAGATTATTTCTTTTCTGTTGAGAATGTAGACTCGTTTAAAAAACAAGACAAATTATAAGAGAATCAATCATTTCGCTCAAAGAATTACAAACACATTAAGCTAAATTTTGAAGATTTATCTATTATAAAATTCTTTGCATCATTACGTACATATACTTGACACAAAGATTATTCCTTTTTTGCTAATAACGTAGACTCGTTCAAAAAACAAGATACATTATGAGAAGAAAACGAACCATTTTATCATAACTAAGAATTACAAACATATTAAGTTAAATTCTAGGAATTTATCTATTACAAAATTCTTTGCATCAATACGTATATATATATATATATATTGACACAAAGATTACTTCTTTTTTGCTACTAACGTAGACTCGTTCAAAAAATAAGACAAATTATAGGAAGAGAATGAACCGATTTGGCTCGAAGAATCATAAACACATTAAGATAAAATGCACAGAACATTTTTCTCTCCTACCATCCATCTTGTTCGCTGTCATCCCTCTAATATCTCGCTATCCGACAACAATCCGATCCCCCTCGTTCTTCATCGAGCGGCCGATATTTAGCAGAGATACATCGTCCAAATTACCGCCTCGCTTTCCTTAATGAATCGACTTTACCCAGGGAACAACCAATTTTTTTTCTTCCTTTCCAAACGGGGAGAACACTCGAGAGCAAGAAGCGTGTGGCGAGAAAAGCATTTGTGGAACGGGGAACCAAGGGTCGTTGGCGATGCAAACGCCCCGAAAAACACTTAACGTGCTTTTTCCACCTCTCCTCGTTGCTGTTTCCACCGAGAGCGTAAACGTAAACGTAACGCTTGCAGGACGCTGGTCTGTGTATTTTAATTTATTTCGATATTAACGTACATATACAGAGAACACTCTCGCAGTTGGGGGATTAAAAATACATAAAGGAAGGAGAAGTCAGTTTCAACTGCTAAATCGGTCCTTGTCCAGGAAGATGAGCTTTATTGCGATATAATTCGTTTTTTCGAGAGAAAAAGTGGATTCGTAATGACGAGCCAATTTCTATTAAATAGTTGAGATTTTTTTTTTCAATCAATCAAGAGAGTTTTGCTTTTTAAAGTTATAATAACGCACGTGAAACGCAATTTCAAGGATTTCAATATCTTTTTTCGTTGCTGTTTCTTCCTACAACTGTATTCGATTCTTCGAGACGCTTGATGTCGATGAATTAAAATTACGATAATTTTTTGATAATGATAATCGCACAGCTTTAGCTTCATAAGTTTTGACAATGACAGTGAATGGATTTCACGCAATAATTTCGTTTATAAATATTATACATATGTATGTTTAGCCCCTTGCGCTGGCAACTGATTCGCGGACCATAACGAGTGACCGAACTGTATACAATAATTCGTCGTTTTCTTTTTCTATTGAACTCGTCGGTGTAACATCACTGGATAGAAATTATTGAGAAGTAATAAACTTATCATTTGTTTTGCCTGGGTTACATTTAAGTATACCTAAAATTGAGAAAATGTTGCAATCTGGGACAAAAAATTGTCGTCATTCCAGCGCAAGAGGTTAAAGATCGCTTCAAAGTCATTTCATCATATGATGAACATCCTCGAATGCATTTTAATATGCAAGAGAAAAAATATGAAAAAAAAAAAAAAAATATTGTTGACACTGAAAACTCCGAAAAACACTTTTAAATTGCAGATTTATTTATTTGCTAATGTCATCCGAAGTGCACATAAAATATTTTTTTCCGTCATCATAACTGAAACAGAATATTTACATGACAACCTGTGTAATTCTGAAATTTGGTATCGTAACTACTGCGAACAGAGTGCGGATTTTTATGCACTTTTCAAGTGTTCGTAAACGCAATTAAAGAAATGGAACCTGAAACGGAAGCTCGTTCCTTCTGCACAGAATTAATAATTAATCTTGTTCGGATATTTCATTTTACATTTTTGAAAACAATATTCATGCGGGGACAAACTTTTTTTCCCACCTTTTCCCTGTACATTCGGCTTGCCGACACTATGAACGAACCCTAATTTCGATTAAACGGCAGAAAATTCGGACGACACTAGAGAGAGGTAATCTAGACAAGCCACGTTTAATTGGCGCCTGGCTGGTGGAATATTTATGTATGATCGACGTGGTGTGATTGAAGTTTTTTTTTTGGGAGGAATTTCGGGGCAACTGTGGGATGGGAGGTCCTTGTTCAACGAGGGTGGTGAACTATTGGTAAACTATCGGCTCGTAGACAGTGAGTTTTACGATTGGGGATGATGGGCTCGGCATAGTTTGAAGAGGATGGTTTACAGAGTGAGGCACACTGTCGCGAATTTTCGGCGGTTAGAACGACGGAACTATGTGCCAGGCGGGTAATTTTGACTGTACATACATTTAGCGATCACTTAAACTTACTACACGCTGTACAAAAGCTACTTTCACGAAGAAACGTGAAAAAAACCTGTCATTTGTCATTCATCTCGCGGTTTCGTACCACGAGACGCGTCCAGGGGCTGCAATTACGCAGTTAGAGCTTAGCGCCCTGGTAATAAACCATACTTTGTATTACCTAAGCTCAAGAATCCTTCGGATCCTCGACGATAAGCCTGATTTACGAGCGTTACGCCGCGCGGCGTATCGAAAGACGGCGCCCGACTCCAGAGAGAGAGAGAGAGAGAGAGATTCCCGGTCTCGCGGAATAAATTCTCCGTTCTAACGTCGTCTCATCCTCAGCATCGAGTTTCGTCGAAGCAACCTTGCTACGAAAACTATAACGCGTGTTGCATTGCCAACGTCTCAGGATCAGGGGATTTCCGCCGCGGTGAATCAAGACCTTCAGTCGAAGACAAACATCTCTCGATAAACGTCTCAATCTTGCTCTCTTTCTTTCTCTCTTTTATGGGTACATACATGTATTAGTGAATCTGATAATGCTGCATCCGATTTCGTTATTTGCGATCCTTCCTCCCTCGTAAAGTGGATAAGTTTGTTCTCGAAGCGTACTAGATTTGGTCACAATAATGACAAAATATGCGTTAAAGAGTTCATTAAACACTTTGAATTCTGGAATAGTTATTATTTTAGTTATCTTTCATTTGTTAATTTTGTAAGCGAATTTCCAGAGCATTTCTTACATCGTACAGTCGCAGGTGCCACTCTACTGCAGATTTTTCTACTCCAAAGCCATTGGAAAAATTCCGTTTCGATTATAAAACAAAACAAAGCTCCCAACGGGAACGAAGCTGCTCTCCTTTCTCAAATTAAAATCTTGAAACTCGATCATTCCGTGACTCGATACGTTTTGTGGCAGCAGTTTGTGGTAATTTGTCTTTGCAAAATTATTTTATCAACTCGTTCAGTCTTTCACTTTCATCTAGCGAAACACGACTGCTTCAGGGTTCTATTCAATGTACAATTTTCTAGTCTCTTTCTTCTTTTCTTTTTCAGTTTTATCTGCCATTTCTCAGACTTTTCATCCCAATTTGGTTTCTCTGCAGTTGCTTGTTAGATGTTCTTCTTCCTTCCTCCTCTTTCATAATGATGATACAGTGAGTGAGAGTATAGTAAATAATAGTAATTATACTACATTATTATACATTTACTATACATTACTATAGTACTGTATTATTATAGCATATATTACTATTATATTACTATTAATATATTTACTAAAACATATAATACTGTACAATAATATAGCATAATATGCTGTAATATTATAATACAAACACAATAATACAATACAAATACATAAATATGTAACATAATAGCACGATACAACACAAACATAATAATACAATCTCTAATAAAAGAACCGCAATTCCAATTCTTTTCTCCTCCATAAAATTTCAATTCCTCAAATACCACAATAAATCCTCCAATTAACACATTTCAAAACAAAATTACCAGTATCGGTAATTCTTGCACATCTGAAACACCCGGGTCAATTAACCAATCGTCACGTAACACACCTACGCTACGATCGAAATTTTATTTGAAAAGAGATTCGAGGCGCGGGCCTGGTGGAAACGAAAATAAAATTCTTCACTCAATATCGATAAAAGCTTGACGCACGAAGCTCGTCCGGCCATTATTTTTAGATATACCGGTTATTAAAACGAAACTGCACGGGGAGGGGGAGGGCTTTTTACCGCGGCACGATCGATTTTCATCATTTTCATCTCTCGCCTGTCACTGAAACGCGGATTATTTCTCACTCTCTCTCTCTCTTTTTCTTTCTTTTTTGTTCCCTAATTGAATTCCAAGTCAAGTTAATTACCATCTAGGGTAATTCGCGGAATTCGAGGCGGCGAGTGCTCTCGAATAAATATCATCGTTCCCAAGAGATCTCGACAGTCGGCCGACGTTCGACTTCCTAATGTCCTCGTTTCTTTTTTCCTTTTTTTCTCCTTTCTCTCGTCTCTCTTTCTCTCGGCGACCCGCGAACTCGTTTTTATCCGGGCCGAGCGGAAGATCTCGTTTCCCAGAGAAATTTCTTTGCACGCGTCCCGCATTAGACCGCGACACAGAGGGAAATCACCTCGAGGAGTGCATCTTTAAAACCGAGTCGACCGACCATTTAATCGTTTCAGGCGGGTCGCGACTGCTCGGCGAGAGGGACGTTGGTAAATACAAGTTACAACGGCGGATTTTTATTTTATCAGGCAGATGTGTTATCGCGGCCAGATGTGTTAATTAATTCGTTGTTCGATTCAATCGCAAAAGGATCGTTTTTTTTTTTTAATTTTTTATTTTAATTACGTTCTATAGAAACTTCGATTAAAAACAAATGAATTTCGATCGATTTATGGAAAATTCATCGAATCTGTATTTCGTTTCTCTAAATTTCACGATTTTAACTGCAATTTGGTAAAAATTATTTTTACACATCGAATCAACTTAATTTATAATCTTTCGCTTATCAAAATTTCCACGAAAATTCTAAAAATTAAAAAAGAAATTTATTAATTCCTCGATCATTTTTTTAATCTTTTCAAATACTAGAGAAACAATCGAGTCGTCTCACTGAAAGGCCCAGAAGTAGCTGTTCCGACTTTTGGAAATGAAGACGACTCTTTTGCCATAAAATTTCATTGTTATGCAAACATTTGAATCGATAGAAAAGAAATTACGCCACTCCTACTCGAGGTCTACTTCACGCCCCCTCGCGAATCACGTGACCCAAATCAGCCAATCGCTAATTTTCGTTGCATCAGCGTTGCATCAGCCTGAAGAGGCCCAATTTTCTGGGTTATCTCCACTAAAATCACTTTCAGTGATAAAAAAAGAACAAAGTTTCGAGACGAGCCCCGCTGAAAATCTGACAACGTAGCGGTTCTTTCACGTCGGACGGAAACGTGACGCAGAGAAGCCGGAAATGTCCAGAGAAGGACTCGCGTGTGCGCGCGTGTTATCGGCGGTGTCTCCGAGCCGGAAACGTGAAACCGACACGGAAAAGTTATCGGACGCAACGGGAACGATGGCTCTTTTCCCTCCTCGTTCGAGTGTCACCTGTCGCGCCACGCGAGCGAGAAATTACAGAGATCTTTCGAGAGGGGGGACACCTTTTTCCCACCTTCTTTCACCGGGACACGTTCCACCGGACAGGTGTATGGAAGACGACGGGAAGCTTTCACGAAGGGGAACAAAAGAGCAACTCGTAACTGTGTCACCTTATTTATGTTGCCACTGCTGTGTGTCGTGCCGCAGATGGAGCTGTTACACGCGATACGTACGCGTTTCTCAAACTGGCGGTTTCGATACACGGTTGAAACGGGGAAAGATGTGGGCTGATACTCGCCTCGCGTGGTGAGATTGCCCTTTTATGTGTCGAGTATGAAACTTTCTGTACGAGTACGTACAGAAAATAACCGCGTTCGACGGGTTTGTCAACTGTTTCCAACATAACATAATAACAATAACAGCAGGGGTGTAGCAACTTTTGAAAGTGTAGATTTTCATTACTTAAAAAAATGGAGTGAATTGCATAGGATTGTTGATGATAAAATTAAATGTTACAAGCAAGTATAAATAAATTAATATTTTTTTACGTCTATGTAAAATTTATATTTACGTTTATATAAAATTTATGTACATATCGAAAAAAAATTGCAATTGTGTAAGATCGTCGATGATAAAAATTACATATCATAAATTAATTATTATGTATATTTATACATCGACAAAAACTGGGGATGTAGCAGTGCTCGAGCTGCCCCCCTATTATAATAATTTTAGATGACTTTTGTTTTTGAGAACACAGAGAATAAATGTTTACAAGAAGATATCATCCTCCGATCGAAATACATGATGTCAAGGTCATCATCCTGAGCAGTACCGTCAAAAAGTTTCACTGGGCGATCGTTGTTTGTAAAAAGAGTTCATTCGAAAACAGTTCATTTAAATTTTCATTTATTCAACATGTGAATATCTGCTACAGTTTTGTAAAACATATTTCACATCTCACGTTTCTTCTATCTAATAATAATTCCATCAATAACCCCTCTGTCTCTACAACTCTGATCGTAAAAGTAACTCTTACCTCTGTAAATATTTTATTAACTATGCAAATACTTCTGTTACCACTATAACTCCTATCAATGTCTCTATTTAGCAAGAGGAGACAATCACTTTGGATCGCCTCGCAGTTCTGACAGACCAGAAAATAGATTTCTGGTTATCGATTCAATGGAAACGGAGTAAATACCAAGTGAACGACATCGATCGATCTCCACGCGAGCAATTCGATCATCAGTCAAGGGGGAGAAATCACCGAAACCGATAGATAAAACGTCATCAATCAAACACGCCGTTCGGCCATCGAATATTAATCTTTCCGTCGATGTTATTAATGCGAAATGTCCGTCTAATAAGCTTGCGACACAAGAAGTCGCGCAGTTGTTGGTGATAATTATTGACGATAATTAGCGTTTGGTGATTAATGAATTAACCTCGACGATTCTTTCTCCTTTTGAAGGCATTTTCCTTTTTTTTACTATCCCGTTTATCTGTTATTGATATTAATTTATCACGTCGTGTCCCCCTTGGACTTGTTGTCGACGATATATTGCTCGCGTCGGCTGAAACGCGCGCAGATGACTCGCATTAATATTCGGAATATGAAATATCCAAACCGTTTGCAAAAATTTCGCAAGGAAAAAGAAAAGTCGCGACGAACCTGGCCTTGTTTCGAAACTTTTACTTTCAAAATACATCGTTTAAGTTGACAATCATGCAAAATGAAGACACTTTTCTTTTCAAAAATACTACAAAATAGGTATAAATTATCGCAGTAGGTAAAAAGCGTAATGTTGAAAAAATTTTTTTATACCGAATATTTGAGGATTGAATCAATTGTATTGTTTTCTTTTTCTGTAAAAAAAAAACAAAACTTTTTATGTTTGGTAATTTTAGGGTTAAATATCTTAAATTTTTCTAACGCATCTGTGATTCCACGTACCATTTGAAGGTCAAAAGCAAAGATAGAATACATTATTCTATATATACAAATTTATATAATTATATAATTTGCGCAAAAATATGCATAATTTATTATTTACAACCAACGTTAAATATTAAATTTTAAATTTCGTTAGAAATAAAGCAACAGTAATAAGAGGCCGTAAAAATCCATCGTTTGTCCGATGCCGATCAGGACGTCCGCTCCGATCGTTAATTCCATTAAACTGCCTCTTCTGTCGTTGAAATCCTCCCCCTCGCGGCCGCTCAGCCGATTCACACTTTTCCTGACCCGGTATCAATTAATTCACCCTTCGCACGCGGCGATATTCCGATCGATTCGATCCCGTGGCAAGGAAACAGTTGTCGCGACGAGGCGAAAACGAGATTCGTTTCGCGTTTCGACGTTCGACGCCGCGCGGCGCGGCGCGACGCGACGCGACACACAGCCGCTGCTCGAGGGTCGTTCAACTGCGCTGTCGAACCAACGAAAAGAGAACAGGAAGAAACGAAGGAAAAAAGAGGACAGAAGAGAGAGAGAAAGGGAGAAAAATAGGGAAAAAATAGAGAGGGTGAAGAGAGAGAGAGAGAGAGAGAGAGAGAGAGAAATCGAAGGGGAATTCAATCGATATCGGATTACAGATTGAGCTCGACGGGCCCGAAAGTTAGGGGCGTGTGGCGGCCAATCCTTTCCCGACTCTGGCAATCCGCTTAACTTCGCAGATTCAACTGCGAAACTTATCGGATCGTTCGAGCAACGACCGATACGAAATCGGTTCATATATCTGCGGTATCGATAATGTATTCGCCGGCGAGATGCACGATTCCGCCCCCGTCTCTGTCTCTTCCACCATTTGCAGACTCATTTTTCCACTGGTGGATTCGTGGTGTAAGGTTACTGGTGCTTTTTTTATTTACCGAGTTACTTACAATCAATTCAATCACAAAGAATTACGAGTAAATTAGGTTAACGCAGTACGGGGAGGTCACTGAATGACTGAATGACTTTTTATTATTTTATTGGGAAATACAATTAATGGGTTTTTTTCAGTATTACGTGTGAAAAACAACATCCCTCGAATCACCACCATTTAACAAATGAACAAATTACGACTTTTTCAAACGCTTCAGTTTTTCAGTGGCCACCCTGTGTATGGGCTGTAACTTTTAAGGGTAGTTATTTACAATCCATATGTATGTGTAAATATAATTACGCATAATGATAACGATCTTTTTTATCACTGAAAGTTAATTTTAGCGAAAGTAACCCAGAAAATCGGGTCTCTTCAGGTGCAACGCTGATGCAACGAAAATTAGCGATTGGTTGATTTGAGTCACGTGATTCGTGAGGGGGCGTAGGGTAGACCTCGAGTAGGAGTGGCGATCGCGCCTGTAATTTGTTTTGTATCGATTCAAATGTTTGCGTATCAATAAAATTTTATATCGATCCAATTAATCCAACCCCTCCAAATCATTTCCACCGTCTCGCCAAAGGAATTCATTCGACGTTACCTGTAACGTCACCAGGATTTTTTTTAATTTCCAACCCCGAGACGGTTCGCCGAGGCTGAATCGAAGAGGAAAGCCAACGACTTTTCCGTCCACGCGATTCCTCCTCGTCGCGGACGAGTTCATTACGCGTTGCAACGCGGCTAACTGGATTTTCGTCGTCCCTCGTAACGAGCTCTCCCTTTCCTTCTCCCCTTCTCTCCCTTTCTCTCTCTCTCTCTCTGAAGGTGTAATTCAAAAGTTGATTCGAGCAGCATCAATTTATTGCCGGTGGTGGTGGTGGTGGCGGCACGCATGGTTGAGACAATTTCTTCTCGCGAATGCGAGGAGCGATGCTCCCGGTGGCCGAACAACCGTCCAAGCGGATAAAAAGCCGCTGGGAAATTGCGTTAAACAGAGGCGCGCGGCCACGAAAAAGAGTGGAGGAAGAACGGAGAACGAAAGGAAACGCGAGTTGAGAGAGTCGTCTCGTTAAATAAAGGAGGATCCTTAGGGTTTTCTCTCCGCGCGTTGGTCTTCAGAATGTCTCTCGGCACGTACCGGACGTCTTTTCTTCTTTTTCCTGTCTTTTCTGTTTTTTTCTTTTTTTTTTTTTTTGCGCAAGTTTAAAGTCGCATCTACGTCAAGGTCATTAGCGAGTAGAACGCATGGGGATAGTACTTGGATTTATGTAGTGTAGATTTGTATTCATAATATAGATTATAGATTAGTATTTATATTATACTATATTATCACTAAAAGTGCTTTTAGCGCAGGTAATCCGAAAAATCGGGCCTCTTCGGGTGCAACGCTGATGCAACGAAAATTAGCGATTGGTTGATTTCGGTCACGCGATTCGCGAGAGGGCGTGGCATAGATCACGAGTAGGAGTGACGTTGTCTGGTACTGAGCGATCGCGCCTGTGATTCGTTTTCTATCGATTCAAATGTTTGCACGTCGATAAAATTTCATGATGGAAAGTTTTATCAAAATAGGAACTTTTGGCCGTAAAAGAACGTAGTTTCGAGACCAAACTGCGCGAGCAAGCAACAACTTCATGTACAGTAGCTAAAGTTGTAATCGACGAGAATCTGCGATCGTCGGAATATTTCGAAACGCGTCGGTCCTCGAACGAGAGGGGAGTGAGGAGGCATAAACCTCTCTCGTTGTAATTGGTAAAAGGGCAAATGGTGGATTCAAGCGGTTCGCATCGGAGACGCGAATCTGCATGGACGCCCGCTCGCGTTCCAGCTGGTCTGGCAAGGCTCGACGATAAGAGCGTTAACGCGTCACGGCGTCCCTTTGTGCCGGGGGGAAATCCGGCTAATCCGAACGTTTCCCGTGGAAACGTCGCTTTCATTAGCCAAGGAAGAAGGGGTTAGACGACCGACGCCTTCGCCATCGGCCGCCTCGTCGCGCAATACCAGAACAAAGCCGGCTCCCAAGCAGTTGGAAAGTGCCCGCGAGACTTTCTTTTGTTTTCGATCTCGCGCCTTTAGAGCCGCGCGTAAAATATTCTTCTCCGTTCTCGCGGCGTTTGCTCTCTCCCCGTCAAACTAGCCTCTCAAACTCTCGCTCTTAACGGGCTTACACCGTGTATCTACCATGGAATGGAAAAATAAAGAAAGTTTGAGAATTTTTTTGAAAGTTGAAATTACATTTTTCTGTTGCGATTGTTATTATTTTCCATATGTTGAAACATATATCTTGAAAATTAATATAATTATTATTATTTTCGAGAAATAATACGTACGTCTCTTGCATGTTGTTCGATCGGTAATTGCTAAAAACTTAAATTACACGCGCAGACGTATCAAGATACAATATATCCGGGAAATAACATATTTATTGTTATTATTTTACTTTTATACTAATTTATTTTCTCACCATCATATAATTATTATTAATTTTGAAACAATAACATATACACATTGCTAAAAATTTGTATTAAATGCGCGAGCGAATTTTCAACTTACTGTCATTATTATTTTATTTTCACGTTAATTGTTACTACTGTTATTTTACTTTTTGAAAATAATGTAATTATTACTAATTTCGAAAAATAATACGTACATCTCTCGGGTAAATATATGTTGTTTAGTAATTGCTAAAAATTTGCAATCTGCGTAAAAATTTTTCAAACTTTGCGATAAACTGCGCAGCACCCGAGGTTTGGATTTTTAAAACATCAATTCTCTCAAAAATGACGGCTACCTGAAAGTTTCTAGCGGCAGGGAAAACTTGAACGAACGACCTCGACAACGCATCGACGGGGCAGATGGACTACGACCTAAAGGTAGAAAGAAGAAACGAGAGAAGGGGGAGAAAAAAAAAAAGGACGAAGAACTCCGAAGGTTTGCGAAGAGTGAAAGAACCATCCCCCTCTGGCTCTGCACGCACCCTACAGAATATCTGAAAGCGCCGGTTAGACTCTGCACGTACGCCGAGCGATGGTCACGTGGTGGGTAGATGGTTAAATGTCACCCCCATCGGCAGTCCCCCATCGAGAACTACCACCCTCGTGAAACCGGGGGTAGGAAACTTCGTTTCCACTGCCTCGACTCCCTGTTCCCTCTCGTGGTTGTTCTTCCACTTCTCTTTGCTTCGTTTCTTTTTTCTCTTTTTCTCGTTGTTTCTTCTTGGTTTCTTCTTTTACTTCTTGCAGCGGAGCGAGGAACGCGTCTCTTTGACGCGATGTTTTGATAGACCCCCCTTTGGCTTAACTCTTTGGGCGTTTAAGAAGATCATCGAAATTCAAGGAGCGTGTGGAACAAATTAAAAATGCACTCATTTCTGAACATTTCATCACCGAAAGTGATTTTAGCGGGGGTAATCCAGAAAATTGGGCCTTCAGGTGCAACGCTGATGCAACGAAAATTGGCGATTGGTTGATTTGGGTCACGTGATTCGCGAGGGGGCGTGGAGTAGACCTCGAGTAGGAGTGACGTTGTCTGGTACTGAGCGATCGCGTCTGCAATTTGTTTTGCATCGATTCAAATGTTTGCATGTCAATGAAATTTTATGGCAAAAAAGTCATCGTAAATAACAAATATACGATTTTATTCGAAAAAGACCTATTCGCTATTTACGAACAATCCTTTTATTCGGAGGAAAATTATTTCGTTATTTACGAACAAACAGTCGGGCATTGTTCGTAAATAAAATTTTATTCGAAGAATTTATTCGAATAATGCCCAACTCTGGTGCAAAGATGCAGAGAACGAGAGATTCTCCGCGCGTGTGCGTGAGCGCAGCAGGGTGCAACTTCGTTTCACCCCCGAGATGGTATCCGTCCGCCGTGTCAGGAGCTTTCCCCCCCGGTCGCTAAAAACTTTGATACCTTTTTAGCCGGGCGATGGGTTGCCGGTATTGTTTCGATGGCCAGAGGACGAGAGGGGGCGAATCAGCCGGTTAAAGAGGGTCGAGATAAGCGAACCGAGGGGGTTGGAAAAGGAGCGGGCGCGCCGCTGCCGATAAGAGCAGTCCTGAGGGCGCGTTCACACCGAGAACTTCGGCTCGGAAGGACACGGAAAGCGAGCACGCGGAACGCGGGGGACCGGTAAATTTCGCCGCGCGATAGCGATCCGACCCGCCGGTTTCGAATAAGAAGGTTCCACACCCGTTCCATCCAACGACGCGTGAGCGCGGCAGGCAGGGCGCAGGAGAAGGTTAACCAGGATAGAAGGGGGTAAGTTACAAGG
>KQ435789.1:990399-1001405 GCA_001276565.1 Melipona quadrifasciata | reverse complement strand
ATGTTTTAAATTATACAAAAAATTATTACGTGAAATATTACGTAAAATATTATACAAAAAGAAGGTTATTATTACGTATGTTCGTAATCTTCGAGAAAAGGTCGAAGGAGGAAGGTTGAGTTCTTCGGACAAAATGGTATCCGGGAAAGGCGTGCGGCGAATTTCGGATTACGTTCGACGCTCGGTGAAGGAGCTCACACGCGTCTCTCCGAGAGCCTATCAGAACAGCCATCGAATATTTACGCGAGCGCGTGAAAAAAAGGAGAAAGAATCCCATTCGCTCGCACCCGTTTCTTTCTTTTCTGTTTTTCCTTTTGCTTTTTTCTCGCATCTCGAAGAAAGGGGAAAAACTTGCGAGTGTATCAGAGGGTGGAGGAATGGAAGTTTGTACGGCGATTTTTTTTTTCCTTTTCTTTTTTTCCCGGGGAGAGACACGGAGGATCGTTCTCCGTTGGCTCGCATAAATTTCATCGGGTGGATATTGAAAATTTCCACCCCGATTTCCGTTAGGGGAGGAACGAAAAATCGAGCAGTGGCAATCTGTGCAGCTGGCAGATTCTTTAGCTCGCGAATTTTTGTCCTTTTTATTTTCCTTCCTTCCTCTCTCTCTCTCTCTCTCTTTTCAAGATGCGCGTTCTCCTGATTTGGAGAATTTTTGAAATTTAGTTACTCGCAGATTACATTTTTGCATTCCTCTTTTTTTAAATTTTATTGTAATATTTTGAAATGTTAAGCAAGCATTAGCTAAAAAATAATTGCTATAATTGCTAAATTTAAAATCAAACCTATCAAACACACTTGATAGAGTCACTTGGTTTCCTCCCGAGTATGGTATAAAATATTCATGGTAATAGTTTAATATTTCAGGTTTACAAAACGACAAAAATATTACAGTTCGACTTGTTACATCCTAAACAATTATTAGACTAATATTATTAAGTCTAATAATTAACTCTAATAATTGTTAGATCTAAACAATTATTGGGTCTAATAATTTCAGATAATTTTAGATCTAATAATCGTTAGGTCTAGCAATTTTAAGTATAATAATTAAGTCTAATTACTTTATATATGATAATTAGGTCTAATTACTTTAGGTATAATAATTTGGCTTGAACAATTATTAGATCAATAATTTCAACTACAATAATTAGGTCCAAATAAAATTATTAGACCAATAATTCTAGATCCAACGATCGTTTAGGATTGCACAAACCTAACTGCTTTCACAAACAAATCTACTAACTTTCTGTTCCTGAAGCTCGCGAACGCGGTTGATTTTTTCCATTAGCGCCTAGAGGTTAATTAATTTGCGAGGCATCGGTAGACCACGTGTTAAGTTACGTGTCCTCGAGGCTGGCACGCGAGTCTTGCCACAATGACAGGGGAAAAAGGAAGAAGAAACGAACGCGTGTCGTTGGCCAGAGTTTTCACGCGAGTTTTCATCGGCGTTGGGTGTTGCTCTAATAGGATTCAGGAAATTACTTACCAACTGGTCCAGCAGCGTGCGCTCCAATTCCCTCGGGATTTGTCGACCTGAAAAAAAAACGACGAATTAGTGTGTGTCTCCAACAGCTGAATCGCTCGAGCTTTATCAAAATTATCTAGGTAAAATAACAACGATTACGTAATCCAGCACCAATCGCTGCTCCTCACGAACGTTCATTCTCATTCCGCCAAAGACAAGCTTTTTTCGTTGGATCAAGTATGATTATAAGCGTTGGATTATTTTTAACATCTAACTATCCCATCTTGGTTGTTAAATAAATTTTCAATATTATTTTTAAAATTATGTTTTTTTTTAATATATATTTATATTGTATAAAATATTATTTCAAATTAGATTTTTAATATTTAATTATCCTATCTTGGTTGTTAAATAAATAACCTAAAATAAAATAATTCTTACTTTCGAATTCAATACAACAGTTTTTAATGATATATCTAATGATGGACATATTTACAAAAATATTGAGATATCAATCAACAATTAGTATCATTTTTATTAGTAGTTTACAGGCGCGATCGCTCAGTACCAGACAAAGCCACTCCTACTCGAGGTCTACCCCACGCCCCCTCGCGAATCACGTGACCCAAATCAACCAATCGGCAATTTTCGTTGCATCAGCGTTGCACCGGAAGAGATCCGATTTTCTGGGTTACTCCCGTTAAAACCACTTTTAGTGATAAAAACGAGCATAGGTAATATAGAGTGCGATTTATCAACAAAAATAAAATACATCGATTGATCTTGGAACAAGAGCTGCAATTTGAAAATAGTAACCGCCAATACAAAATCGTAACCTAAACCAACCTTCGCTTCTTCAACGAATCAAACGGGTAAAGCCGGCTTCTTCCTTTCCGGCCAAAATAAATGACCAGGAAAATTCGATCCCTTTCCACGAGATCAACTACCGCCGTGGAAAATCGAATTCTCTCGCTCGCAAACCGAAACAAGTTGAAACAATTATCCAGTTAGTTGAATCTTGTTAGCAGAAATCGGTGGCCCGGAGAGGAATCTTCGAAGTTCAACTTTGAGTCGGGCGAATCTTTTTCGTTGGACCGTGAAGTTTCCAGGGGACACAAAGAGAAAGAAAAAGAGAAAGAGAAAGAGAGAGAGAGAGAAATCAGAGATAACAGGAATAAAACGAGATTGAACGTAGATGGTAGGTAATTAGCGTCGGGTTTTGGTTTCAGTTGTGAACAGAGGGATTCCATCTATCACGGAGGGACGACTATTTTAATCCATCGATAGGAACGATGCCTGATCCTGGGGAAATCCCAGGTTTTTTGCCCGGTCGTTGAAATCGGTGATTGATGCGTTTAACAATGGACCTTCACCCGTTTATCTTCATATTAAGTTGAACCGTGAATGTATTATAATGTACAGGGTGTAAAGAGAATACATGTAAAGAACGTGCCATAAAATTGCTTTCAACCTTGAATTTCAAAGTCAAAAATCTTTTTTTTTTTTTATTGCATTGTATTCGACTCATCACGAAGGAACCATAAGTCGCACCCTGACAACCGCGGTTGACAGACGCGTTCTGACAAAAAGTTTTTCCCTCGCGTCTGTCAACCCTGCCATAAACTAAACGAGAAGTGACCCGGCACGCGCTCCGCGAGCTGTCTCAAAAATGCACTAGAGCTAACAAATAACATCGATTTCTCTCGTGGAAAGTACTTTTGGTTCTTCGGGAGTAAAGTGGTGGCTCTGAGCTCCGAGTTGAGTACGCTTTGATTGATATCGAGCAAGGGTGGGAATCTCATTGAGACTTTTCCAGTGACTTTGCGATGAATAGTTCTAGTGACTTCGCGTGAATACTTTTCTCGCTAGATTAATCGTGAATTTATATATATATATATATGACTTTAGATGATTGAGAAACGTAAGTTCAACGATTATTTGTCATAATTCCGAAGAGACGTGGATGATTCGTTGATCGATTCTGCGATGTTAATTAGCTCGATTGAACGGCGCGAGCGATGCACTGGCTTCGTTTAATTAGTCAGGACCCAATTTCCTGGTAAATTAGACGACACGGTGCCGAGAAGCGACCTGGGGATCTTGGAGACCTTTCCGCGAACAGGGAATTAAGACGTTCAGATCAGACCCAAAGCAAATACGATGCACAGACTGGTTCCAACTAGCTGGTCCTTCAGTCAATTAATATCCGCTCAAATGGTTCTTATTGAAATGTATTTCGTCTCTGTGACTTTGTGTCAGTTTTGACTAATTATTTAAACAGAAAGAATCAACGTTGCAAAAACAATAAGTGTTCTATGAACGTTGAGATATGTATCTTGACTACTGGGGAGATCTGGCAATTTTTCAGATTCATTATCTGTTAAGAGATACATATTACGTAGTATATAATATAAATTTTGCTTATAATATAAACTTTGCTTGAACTGGATCGTATTCAATATACTGTAACTTGTTACCTCCTTTGAACCCCTAACAAGTAAACTATAATTTTGTTATTATCTGATACAGTGAATTAACGTTTTCACTTGGTTACATATGTGGACAGTTAATTTACGTCTTATAAAAAAGCCACATCCACTCGCGAAACCAAAAATAAATATACAATTTTTACTAAATCTGCTAACCAGAAAGTAAATTCCAATTGTCGTAACGCAAGTAAAAAAAAAATGAAATGAATTTAAATTAAATTTCTTTGTTACAACTGAAATTAAAAATTCGTCCCTGAGGAGGTTAAGGTAATTAAAAAATTTTGATACTACTCTGATACGGTTTGAAACACTGAGAAGATAATAAATTCCAAAGAATCCAGCGACATCGAGACACAGAGACATCGTTCGCTCGTGTTTGGTCAACAGCGAGATTGGCAACTCACGTAGCCAGAATAGAATATTCATTATATTGAAACGCTGTACGGCAGTAAACAGCAGGGTTATCGCGGCATTTGTAGCCAACTCGCGGCAAATAACAGCGTCCATGAAGGAATTTACGCGCTACGGGTGCTTGGAGGATCTTCGCGCAGTATCTCCACGGAGAGCGGAGAGCGGAGAGCTTCAAGAGATAGAAATGAACAGATTCTCACGGGGAGGGTAATCATACCCCGCTAATACCTATTTCTCACGGATGACACCGAGTTTGCGTTATCTAACAACCGACGTTCCCTACCGCCGTGGCGAAGCAACCCGAACAACAGAATGAGAATGGGAGGGGGAGGTGAAATGTCCCTAAGCTTCGGGGGCTTAAGTCGGGCCAAGTCTCTCTCTCTCTCTCTTTTGTGTCGCTCTCTTGACCTCGAACCACCGGCCTTCTTCCCCCTTGACGAAATCTGAAAGGCGACCAACCTCTCTCGTGGTACATGTGTTTCCTCCTTCGGATGAAAGAGATCGTCTAGAGAAAAAGAAAAGGGGGAGGAGAGAGAATAAGGAGGGACGAACTTGCTCCAAACATTGTACATACAAGCCATTGTATCTCAGGTCACTGTATTTTTGAAATTTATTGTTTCTCCAAAAGGAAGTCTCTTAGTGTTCTCTTTAGGAGGATTGATTTGCTTGTTTCGGAAATCAGAGCGACTCTGATTTATGTACAATGTTATTTCAAGATCGTTACATGTTACATTCTATTTTAGATATTATCACTGAAAGTGATTTTGGTGGGTGGGAGTAACTCAGAAAATCGGGTCTCTTCAGATATGCAACGCTGATGCAACGAAAATTAGCGGTTGGTTGATTTGGGTCACGTGATTCGTGAGGGGGCGTGGGGTAGACCTCGTGTAGGAGTGGCGTTGCCTGGTACTGAGCGATCGCGCCTGTAATTTGTTTTGTGTCGATTCAAATGTTTGCATATCAATAAAATTTTATTTTATGGCAAAAAAAGTCGTCTTTCTAGTCAGAACAATTGCTTCTGGACCTTTTTTTTTATATTATATTTATTTTCGTTTGGCAATATAGCATGAAACATAATATACAACACTCCTGGCAACGATAATGACAATGTTAACTAAGCCAGGGTGTCTCCAGATCAAACCACATAATTTCATCAAGCTTGTTCTTGAAGGTGCGAAGTTCCAAAGACTTCAAGGTCAAGATCAATTTTGCGTTCTTCAGAAATCGAAGGTGTAGAATTCACGGACAAACTTTCCTTTCCACCCCGTACACATAACATACACATTAGTACACAACCTAATTCCGAAGCACGTCCACGATCATTCACGTCACACTATTGATCTTAATACTTTCTAACGAGAACGAAACGTTCCAGCTTCTAGCCCATCCGGCAGATTTATCAACCTATCGATCAACCAAACTGATCGTAAAGAGGAACGTCGATATTTTCAGAGACGCGTACGAAGACGAAACGACAGATTGTTTATGCAGGACGTCAGCGGCGAACGAAATTAGCGAGCGGATAACTGACGAGTCCGGAGCGGAACGGAACGGCCGAAGGCGACGGGTGAAATAAACGGCCGACGGAGTCGAATAAATTCCACGGTGGTTTCACTCGCGGTGAAAATTAATACGAGAACGGGATGGCGAATGAAATTAATAGCAACTGCGGTGTTGGCCGAAAAATATTGCCATTTGTGGTGGCGCTCGACGCTGACAATGCGGTAGCCGCTAATTAAACGAACTGAAACGACGGACACCTGTCGAAAAGGAGCTCTTTGTTCTGCAGCTATTGTTTATTGTTTATTGTTTCAATGCGAAGTCTCTGTGGATAGGTTTTGTGGATGAACGAAGTTTGTTCACAAAAGTAAAAGTTTAGGAAGTTTTTAGTTGTGCATGTCACGTGTGTTATAAAAATTGCACGTATAGGATATATGTATTTTGGAGTTCTTTGAATTATACGATTTAAATCACCTTAGTAGCATCCCTTTTGTCTCGAAATGATTAATTCCACTGTGCGTTAATTATGAGATAATATCAAAAACTGAAATTATATTGGGCGATAAAATATACCTCGTTTGAGGTATATTTTATATATTCAAAGATACTTTTGAACAATAATTGTAACTCGTACCTTCAAAATACGAGATTTTGAGATTTTTATTGACATTGCAACGAGACACGGTTATGCATGAAATTTTAGATATTAAATTAAAAATGTACTTTGAAAGTGTTACGAATATACGCTACAAGTTCACAAGTATTTGAACGCATAAAATATACTTCAGATAAAACGAGATTTTCTAACGTAATTATGTGTAATTTAAGACATGTCTTTCGAAGTTACTTAATAAAAAAAAAAAAAAATAGTCAATACAGATTAATTTCATCATTGATGCAAATACTCATGGACTTATTAAAATTAACTTCACTTAATATCGAAACTTATTCATAAACAATAAATAAAATGTTTATGAAAATTTCTGACAATGTCCTACAACAGGTATTCGAACGATTTCGCGTTTTCATTTTTAACCAAAAATCCAGATATTCACATATTATACCAGAGGTGGCTAACTGGCGGCTTTTGCCCCCACTACTCGCTAGCGCTATCCCCTCCACTGCATCGATCTATTCACTGCGTTGAGAAAATCACAGCCACAATACTTGCGGTAGGTATATATGCATACACATAAATTGTTTTCTTGCTGTAGCTGCTAAAGTTAAAGGAAGATATGGAAAGTAATTTGCGTAGAGTGGGAACTAATTTTCATGGCTCTGTACTATTACACTCCAAATATACATTATATTACATTATTTTGTAAACTACATTATATTATATTATTTCTGAAAACAGTGTTACACTTACAAGATACTATGTTATCGTCAAAAATTCTAAGCTACACTATATTATTGTCAAAAATACATCATTCGCCACGACATGTTACATTATTGTCAAGATCATTTGCTACAAATGAGTCCAGATGCATGAACTCCTTTTTTCCCGACACGCTCGGTCATTAACGATTCGAGAATTCCATTTCACTGAAAGACCGCGCAACACGCCACGGCCATTCCTTCGTTTTCCGATCGCGTGTCTTCGACCAGAAATCGCTCGCAAAATCGCGCGTTTCCGAGTAAAGTCGAGGAACGAAACAACAGCGCGTTGCCCATTCGGTTCGAGGGAAAGGGGATCTGTTAGGATGGAAACGCGACTCAATTAGACCGAGCACGCACTCGGTGAAACGCGGAGGATAACGCGTCCGCTGAGGGAGATCCGTCTTGGCCTCCTCCCGAAAAGCATTTCGAAACTTCGCGATGCAACGATGGGGAACCGACTTCCGGCCATTCCGCTTCGGCACGAGGAAACTTTTCCACTACACCTCGGGGAATTTTCGTGCTACCCGGGCGCTACACTCGACTCAGTACCACCGAGTTTGCGTAAAAATATAATTTTATTGTCGAACGTCCACGGGATATTGAATAGGCTTTCGTGGTCGCGTTTGAACGACTTTTGTTTCGTGAATGTGTGCCGCTGAGAAGTATTGATCGGTGGTTGGTTAAAGACGTTCATGGAGGTTCACGTTGTATATTAGGTATATTTCTAGTAATGGAACTACACTGTTGTACGTTATATATAATATGTGCATAGTTTTATACTAGACAATAGTATACGGTACAAGCTATATATTAATTATTCTACAGTTCTATACTAGATAATAGTATACAAGCCATATTAATTATAGTTACAACTAACTATAGTTATAACATGAGTATATTATTATATGTTACTATTACATATATATATAGTGTAGTGTATTGTGTTACACTATTGTGTATTAGGTATATTCTTAGTGATAAAATAGGAGATTGTTAGACTTGCATCAAAAATATTTGTATAATATATAATACAAGCTACGCAATTATAGTTATATAATATAATTATATTATTGTATGTTACTATTTTATATATATACACACACTATTGTGTATTAGATTTCTACTAATATAATAAGAGATTACAGCATTAAATTTCTACTGAAACTGATAGGTTTTGTAATTACACCTACCATCATTTTGGAAATTGAAGAGCTCTTAAAACTTGCTACGATTTTTTTTTTCGTTATTTTATTGAACGTTGTCGATAACAATTCAAGAAATCCTAACATTTCGTCATCTGATCTTAATGTACCAAGTTCAACAAAATCATGCAGCGAGTTATAAACAGTAGTAACAACACAATATACTATATTCTATTGTAAAGTTTTACTGTTAAACTTTTTATTTTTGTAATTTTACTGTTAAACTTTTTGTATTTTTGACACGTTCTTTGCTCGATCGTCAAAAAAAAATATGAAAATTGAATAATTCTCGCATTTCAGCTACAGGCACGTTACAAATTAACACGATTATTTCGTATGGAAGTTTCATCTTGTAGAAGCGATATCACATTACCACGTTTATTTTATTATCCACTGGATAAATGGAAAAATATGGAAAAAACAGGCGAACGACGCGAGCGAGTATTTCCCACGCATGCGACATAAATATCCATGACATATCGAACGATTGATAAATCGAATTGGAAGTACAAAAAAAAGTAAAACGGGGATGATTCTCCAACTCGTCAAGCGGAAAATGTCCAAAGAGCGTGTTCGACCGGCGTCAATGTTTAATGAACTTCACCGCAGGACAGTTCCCGACGATAAATAATCAAATTTACACTGCACCGTGTACATATATATATATACAGGCTGTTTCACGTACCGCGATGCACGATTTTTCAGCTATTTTCGGTCATTCGACAAAAAAAAAAAAAAAATTCGTCAGTATCGAATGTATAATAACAATAAATAGCGATGATCAAAATTTCAAAAATAATTTGGTTTCGTAACAAAACCAAAATCGTCTTGTTTTTTTTTTTAAAAGAACGTCGGATACTAATTTTTTGTTTCATTATATCGTAGAGTTTAGATTTCGTTAAGAATTCAATCGTGAATTTGAATTTCAAGGTCAAATGTACTAATAACAATCAAAAATTTTAATTTAGAGAACTTCGCACTAATTTAAAAAAAAAATAATCGCATAACAATTTAATTGGTCTCGTTTTAAAGCGTGAAAAGCTTCCACCTCGTCAATTGTACGTTTGCTTTTCTTTTACATCACGTAGCGGGTAGACCGTGTTAGATGGAGCACCCTGTATATAGTTCGCGCAGGTAACAAACAAGCCGGCGCGCGAAAGGGGATCGAGTAAAATAATATTTCAAGTGGCACAAACGAACCATTGTCCCCCAGAGGTACCATGTAATGTCGAACGCGAATTTCCCCATATTTCGACACAGAGTTTTGTGATTTTGCTGCTTTTTATTGCCACGGTTTCGATCAATCGTGTTTTGTTCGACGATCGAATTAACTGGGAGACGGAATAATAAAGACACGCGCGTGAAGCACGCATCGCGAAAACGAGTGGAAAGTTATTTGAAATTCGAGAAATACTAAGGTCTTTTGCAATCGGCAAACATCGAGATTCCGAAACTTTCGAGTCCCCTTGAATTTCCAGAGATTTGAGCCTTCGATGCTTCGAACTTTTTGACTTTCGAACTTTCGGACTATTGCAATTTTGAACTTCCGAATCGTTAGTCTTTTTCAGAATTTGCAATTCGAATTTCGGACCATCAGGAGTTTCGAATTTTCAGGTTATTAAAGCACCGCAATTTTTGTATCGTCGGACCTTTAAAGCCTCAAACTCTCGAATTTTTGGCACATCACAGATTTAAACTTGGGGAATCATTCGACTATCAAAGTGTCAAACTTTCGAATTTTCGATCTATCAAGCCTTCAACTTTCGAATTTTCAAACTGCCAAAGTTCCAAGCTTCCGAATTTTCGAATTTTAAAAAATTCATTTCGCTTAGGAAAAATCAAAACCTATGCATCCTTGACCTATGATCTTAATGAATGCATCAGCATTGAAAAAACCTAAATGCATCGATTAATGCTCTTCTCTTCAATCGTTTCACTTTTTGGATCGTCCGAAACGTTTCTGAACAGAATCGAAAATCGTTTCGAAAATACTTTAGCTTTTTTCCACCCCCCTCATGAGTCGAACACGCTGAAGCAACTCGCGAGGTCGTAGGAAATGCAGCAGAACGCCGCGATAGTGGCAGCAGTCGGTTCACTCTCTGACAGCGGTGATTAATCGAGTCAGCGAACGAGGGAATCTCTCCGGTCAAGCGGAGATTTCTCTGAAATCGGTTATCCGCTCGCGGGCGGATCGTTAATCAAGATCGGTGCTGCGAACGAGCTCCCAACTTGCAGTCACTTTCGTCGTTTGGCCGCGTTGTCACGCGACGCCTGTTCGGCTACGGTGTTCTACAACCTCGTTGCGTTTAACACCGTGTCGCGAGTCCGCACGCTCCAACGGGCCTTGAACGCCCCTTCCTCTGTCTTTTGCCACTTTTCGCTCACAATCGCTCGTTATCCTGTGCTCGACGTGTTCAGACGTTCAACAGTCTTGCTTTCGCGGCGCATTTCTTCGCGTATTACACTTACAGTCTTTGGCTGGTCAAATATGGTTGGAAAATATTACATTATTTATTGTAAAATATTTATATATAGTATATAATACAATAGTTAAAA
>KQ435789.1:907426-921427 GCA_001276565.1 Melipona quadrifasciata | reverse complement strand
GAAAATTAGCGGTTGGTTGATTTGGGTCACGTGATTCGTGAGGGGGCGTGGCGTAGACCTCGAGTAGGAGTGGCACTGTTTGGTACTGAGCGATCGCACCTGTAATTTGTTTTGCATCGATTCAAATGTTTGCACATCAATAAAATTTTATGGCAAAAAAGTCAGAACAGTTGCTTCTGGGCCTTTCAGTGAGACGAATCGTACTGAGGTTTTTTTTTGGCCACAACGAAGCATTTCTAATGATGAATTTTTTACGTGGAGGAAGCCCAAAGCCATAATTAATCAGAGGGCAGTTTATGGTGCTTTGCACAACGTGCAAAAGTTAAATTTTCATTTTAAAAAATGCAAACACTTCACTGTTAATAACATTCTCGAATTTGCCTCCCTAGAAAATCATAAATTTAAAGATTTCAGATGTAATCGCGTCTAAAGATTAGCGTGGGTAGCATTGAAACAAATTCGATGAATCACAGAGGCACCGACGAGTATCGTCGAAACTTTCTCTTTACGTTTCGTCATCTCAGTCCAAGATTGAGATAGATGTAAGTTGCGTTGCTCGAGTAGATTTGCTAGGTTTCGTGAGATAAGGAAAAGTTTTCGAGATCAAATTTCATGAAAGAGATGAATTTCGTAAAAAGAATAGTTTTCTACAGAAGTGTGAATATCACTTTTTCCTAATTTTCATATCGTAGAATAAATTTGTATAGATTTGTTAAACTTTGTGACACGAAGAAAAATTTTTCAGATCGTATTTTATGAAAGAGATGAAATTTACAAGAGGAATGATTTTTTAATGAAATGTAAATGTGTCTTCATCTTCAATTACTATTATTACGTATCTGGCTATTATTGTATGATACATGCATAGTTTTTCACAGTGTCAGAGACGTGGATAGTTTCAAAGTTCAAATATGACAAAAATGAAGAGTCATACCTATTCACGCATCTCTGAAAAATTAAAAAATGCTAGAACGTTCGCAGAGTGCGCGCAACGTAGAAATCTCTGCGTATGAAATATTTAACAAAGCCAAATATCAAACAGCCGTTACTTCCTCCCTCCCCCTTTCGTTCCATGACTAAAACAACCGAATAACACAAACATTTTCGCCATCCGCACGCTCGCAAAAGGAGAAAAAAGAGAAACAAGTTAAATTCAAAGTTTGCCAAAGGCACACGGCCTCAAATTCACACAAAATTCTCTCTCTCTCTCTCTCTCGCTCTCTCGCTCTCTCGTAAAACTCTCGACTAATCTCGCTGGCACACGCAGCGCGAGTGTTACCGCGATTTCGTGCAACGAGACTCAGCTTACACCGGGTCACGGTTACAAACGCTGGCTGGCGTAAATCGCGTCTGATTTTCATTTAATTCACGGACGATAGCGGAGGCGTAGGCCGAGGCTGTGAAACGAATTTTCTTCCGGCCGGTGACGAGGCCGAGGGAACCGCGGTAGCTCGCCTTTGAGCGCGTTATTACGCGAAACAGTCGCCGCATCACGGTCGCGTGCGTTTCACGCCGGAAGCCGCGGCCGCGCTCGGTGAACGTACCCGGAAACGACCGTGATTCACCTCGTCGTGCGCCTCGAGGTGAAAAGAAAAGAACACGCTCGAACGTGTTAGTACGCGCAGCTGCAAATTCTTTCTGGGATTCGTTCCGCGAATCTTTCAACAGCCGCGTAATTTCATCGGATTTGATTAATTAATCGGAAAAACCGGTACCTACCATACCGATTTTTGGAGGGAATTACAAACGAGACGATATCGTTCGCTGTCGTGAATTTTGTACTTTTGCGGAGGGAAGCCTAAAAAGACATTAACTTCAACGTCGAAACAAGCTTCCAAAGAAGAAAAATTGGAAAGTTAAATTTTCATTTAGAGAAATACAATTATAAAAATTCACTCTCATTCTCGAATTACCCCCCTAGAAAATCAAATTGTCCCCCTGTGGGGCGTGTAATGTAACAATACACTGTAATATTAATAATACTATATAGATACTATAAATAATACATAATATATTTACTATGTGATATATACAATATTTAATGTATAATATATCTACTATAGTAGAGCATATTTGTATATTATATTATATTATATAGGGTGGTCACTGAAAGACTGAATGATACAAAACAAAAATAACTTTTACAAACGCACGTTTTTAAAAATTTTTTATTATTTAAGAAAATAAAATAAAATCCTACAAAAAAAGAAGAAAATAAACAAGTTGTGACTTTTTCAAACTCCTCAGTTTTTCAATGTCCACCCTATAGAAGATTCTAGACGAAACTACGTGTACGTAGTTTGAGCACATTGCGACTGTCTCGCAGTGTATTAGAAAATGGCCCCTTTACTCGAATTTTATCGAGCTTCGGGATAATCAGCAGCGAAATTGTGTATATTTTCGAGGAACTGTTTCACTCGCGTTTAGTTTTAATGGTATAAAATTTCCCCGAGGATTTTAAGAGTAACGACGTGAATCATGCGAGCAACGGTAACGACTTTGGTCAGTTCTACCGAACGTTTTAAGATTATCGTCGATCGTGAATCGCGTGTATACTTTCAACGACCGAGTCGTTCCACTCTCTTCCGGTTTAACTTCAATCGGAAATTTTGAAAATTTTAAGAAGTAGTCAGGAAGTAGCTGTACTGATTAGGTCAGTTTCGAAGTTTGCTTGCGCGAGTTTGGTCCAGAGTTTGGTCAAGTTTTCAAAGTGAATCGTATATTTTCTGTCTTCGGGGGACGATTTTCAGATGCACGCACTTAAAAATGACAGTCGAACGGTGATTAGGTCGGTTTTGAAATCTCTGCGACATTTTCAAAGTGAATGGTATATTTCTACCTTTGGAGATAATTTTTAAAAGTAATGGCACGAATCGTGAAACAGTGATTAGGTCAGCTTTAGCAACATTTTAAACTTCCCAGAGTGGAAGATGATTTTTAAAAGTGACAGTACGAATTATGAAATAACAGTCATCTTAATTTTGATTAATTTTGATGTTTGCTCGCGCTGAACGATAGTTTGTTCTTTCCAAAATAAATTCTTAACGAAGGTACATGATTCAGTTTCCCTTTTTCCAACTTTGAAGAATTTTGAAGATCTTAAAAATAACAAAACAACGAATAAATACAATAATAGTAATTACAGTAAATCCAGTGTAAATCATCATACAATTCAAAGAGGAAGAAGTTCTTTTAACGAAGTGAAACTGGGCTAATTAGCCTAGATAAGGAATAAGGCGTTTGAACAAGAAAACTCATTAATGACGCAACCAATTAGGGTAGATAAGAGAAGGAAAAAGTTATTTGAACAGCCGCTGATTTTGTTTTCCAATTATTGCAAGAGTTGTGGCGAGATTTTCCTGAAGATGCGAGACCAAACAAAGATGTTCGGTTTCAAACACTTGTTACAAATATATATATATATGATCATGTTGTGAAACAGATAGAAGAGATACAGATAATAAAATCTCCTTCCTGTCAATAAAATATAATCGACAAACCTCCATCGTCGTTTCAAACCCATTAAACTTCATCTCGTCAGTTGCTGTCACATTCATCAAATCACTAGATCTGAGACCACCATGATCGTGTCGTCAAATGTATCGCGCTAAAATCTAAAAGAAACAGAGATGGAGGACACCGTTACGACGCGGACAGCGCCTTTGCAAAACACAATCTCGAAACTCGTTGCCATTAAAAACTTTCCAGTCCTCCGCGAGATCTCTCAGCGACCGTACTTTTTATCATCTCGATTAATTATTCCGCTGGAAACATACCTTCTTTATTATTTAAATACGTTGAAACACGATTAGCTCCCGGAAACTTCCGAAGAAAGTGCGAGAGACGAAACACCTCGTCGAAATAATCAAATTCACCGGTGGTCACCGACGATAACGCAAAACACGTTGCGTCACAGGCATTTCTTTTTCCTCTCTCTCACCCTCGAGTTTCTTCCCAGATGCCGGTAGCATCTCCGCTTATCTAAATAACTGTCTCTTGGAATTTTATTGGTCCCAGCTGTCCCCCGTTCCGAGTTCGTAACCCCGGAGCACGCGATAGCCATCGATGGGTCTCCACGATCGTCTCGACAAATGTAAATCTTTCGCTAAACAAACGGCTATACACCTGTTTCGAAAGTCCTTTGTCGCAGTTTTCAAACGAAACCAGCGGACCATTTTACGCTCGACAGTCGGTCTAGATGCATATTTAGCTTCTAACGACAGAGGATTTGATTCTTTTTTTTCCTTCATTTCATTTCGAAGGTGTCAAATCCTGGCAGTGATCGGAACTAACATCTTCTTTGTCGTTTGAAACTTTGGAACATTTTTAAAATTTTATTTTCGTATTTTAAAAAGATTCTCTTCGAACTTGTATATATTAGGGGTAGCCATAAGTAATGTCGTTTTTTTTTTGATACTGCACAAAATTTTATTTTATTTAAATTATCGTCACTAGACGATAGACATTTGGAAATGAGCCTGCATCGCGTTTTTTTTTTGTTTATTTTTTTTTAACAAAGATACCGTGACAGATTGACGCCATATGTTGCAAACTTTAATTTCTTTCGAATTTTAATTTAGAAAGAATGTGAAAAACTAAATAGCAAGATATAGGAAATATTTTAAGGTATCGAAAGTATAAATACAGAGCAATAATACAGTTATGAGGTGTAATGTACAACTGAAGAAACACCCGAATGTGTAGTAATGTATAAAGCTTGCAAGCTCCAACACTCAATCTTCATGACTCAACCTTAGTTTTTAACACTGGAACTACTGACAATTAAAACATAATATTTCCATCAGAGATAAAAATTGAAAGAAAAAGCTAGAAAAACTTTATAATAAAATATGGTACGGAAGCTTTTATTTATTTTACGAAAGATCATTGAATTCTCTGCAAATACACTGTTTTCACGTCTGTAAAATTTCTGTACGAAAATTAGGAATTAGTCATTTTGGCCATTTTGGTATTTCTAGCGTTAGGACTCTAATATCACACGAAGCTCTCAAGTTCTAAAGTTTTAAGATTGAAGCTTGGCTCTCGAAGCTCTTAAGATTTATACACGTTACATTTGATAGCCTGCAGTTTAGGAGTTCGAGCGTCGAGGACTTCAGCTTTCACAGCTTAGCGCTCGAGTTCTCCAAGCTGTTTTAACAACGCTAGCCGATAATATGAACAGAGTTCGCTCGATATCAGCCACTGAAATATAATTTTATTCGATTTCGCAAGTATGATTTAGCATAATGTCGTCGCCGTACTTTTTCCAAATGAAAGAACGCTAGAACTACCGACGAATAAAGCACAAAATTTCCATCAGAAAGACATTAAGATAAAAGAAACAGAAAATCTTTACAATACAATATGGTACACAAGCTTTTATTTATGCATTTCAAAAAGAATCAAGTTTCTAAAAATTGTTAGTATAATGTATAGTATAATGTACAGTAATATGCATTGTTTTATGTTTATAAAATATCTAAACGAAAATTACCAATTGGTCATTGTGACCATTTTGGTGGTTCTAGTCTTAAAGTAGAGTTTGCAGAGACACTGTTTGCAAGCATCTATTAGGTGTCTAAACCAAAACTACCAATTGGTCATTTTGACCATTTTGGTAGTTCTAGTCTTAAACTAGAGTTTGCAGAGACACTGTTTACAAGCATCGATTAGATGTCTGAAGGAAAATTATCAACTGGTCATTTTGACCATTTTGGTAGTTTCAATGTTAAGTCAGAGCTTGCAGAAATTCTGTTTGCAAGCACAGATCAGTTGATCATTTTGACCATTTTGGTAGTTCTAACAGAGCGTTAAAGTAGAGCTTGGAGAAAGCTCTCTGTTTGCATTGTCATTAGAACGGGGGCGATTTATCGGTGATTTATGTCTCGGCTGTCGGGGCTTAATGCGACGGTCATCCGATTATGTTATTACAAGCGTGGGCGTCATTTTGATATACGTCTTCGCAGCTCCTAAAATATGCACACGGCGTTCGTGTCCCCTGTTTCTGCGTGTACCGGCCCTCGCCAACCCCTCCGGATGGAAATTTATGCGCGTAAGCGCGCGCTCGCCTGCTCATTAACCGTTTAATCGACCGATCGTTTCACCGAGGAAAAAGCCACCGGGGCGCTTCTTCGTGTCCCTCTCGAGACACTTGGCAATTTCAGATTCACCAGAGTCACCAGACGATTCTGTAGGCACCCGCGTCTTGATCGCGTTTCCCCTCGTTTGAACGTTCCCTAATCATCTAGGTGATTCGCTGACTGAAAGGAATCTTTTTCAGTTTGAAGAATTGAGGAGTAACTCGTTATAACTGGGCATAAATATTCGCCCCGTTCACTCGTTATTTGATCGCTATTCTTTTTCCAGCTTGAAGAAATGAGCTTAAATGTTTTAAGGGTTACATAATTATGAAAATATTTATTTGAAGAAAATTGCTTGAAAGTAAAGTTTCGACCGTGTACATGAGTTCTTAAAAAATTCATTTATTTTTCCATTTACCTTTCCATCTTCGTTGAATATTTATTTCATCGGAGCAAGTTTTGTAGTTGAATTTTATGATTGAGAGGAAAAAGGAAACGGAGAAGGAATTTTTTAATAGTTACGAGATGGGACATTTATTTTCAAAGGAAATTCAATGGTAATAATAAATTTGTAAGACTGATTTTAAAGAATTTTTACGACCTACTGAAACACTTCGACACCTAAGCTCATTTCATGCTTCAATTTCTTTCTTGGAAGTCTTATATACCATGATCACTGATATTGATATGAAGTACGTAGGATCGCGTGACTATAAATTTCACATAAAATTAGCTCGGAGAAAAAAAAGACACTTTGACGTTGAAGAATCTTCTAGACGATGACACAGAGACGTGACACCGAATACGTATCGTTTATATTTGAGGTTAAGAAGAAAAATTTTTTAATACCTACGAGACAGGATAAAGAATCATTTATTTTCAATGAAAATTGGTAATACTAACAATAAGACTGATTTTGAAGAATTTCTTGCAATTTTTATCAACTCACTGAAACACTTCGACGCTTAAGCTCATTTCACGCTTCAATTTCTTTCTTGGACCGCAATCACCGCTATAACTAATGTTTGGTACGAAGTATCGCGTAGGATCGCGTGACTATAGACTTAAAGCATAAAATTATCTGCCGTTTCGGGAAAAAAGAAAGGCACTTTGACGTTGAAAAATCATGGACGTACGGCTGGCACAGAGTGGCGTGTGCCGCGGGAAAGTATCGAATCAATATTTGTTATCGGACGAATTCCAGATGCTCCGTGGCGATTTCCGCTGGCAAAGTGGAATTTGTCCGTGCGTCAGCATTAAACTTCAGGTTTCGCGTGGACGGCGCGGTGCAACCCGGGCGAAATCGATTAAACCGCACGCTGAAATTCGCGCGGTGTAAATACACGCGGTGGTCGGACGGGCTACGGTGGCGGCCCATTTTCTAAAATGAGATTACGTAACGAGTTTCGTAAAGCTGTATATTAGATTCTATCTTCGAGCATTGTTTTCACCGCGGCCTTTCCAGAAGCAGTTAAAGGACATTCCAGCTGGTTAAAATGAAATGAAACAACGTTACTAATATCGCGGCGCGGTTGCTAAAACTAGCCGAGGAATGCAGCGTGTTGCTTAGTGGTACGTGTTCAAAGCTGTGTTGTGCGCCGTTTGAACTTCTACGCGATGATCCCTCTTTCGTTTTAATGGACAGGAATGATTTTAACGCTGCATCGGAACGAGTATATGGAGTAGAGTGTAACTTGTGGAACATGTTTGAAGCCGTTTGAATTTCTACGTGAAAATCGCCCTTTCGTTTTGATGGACAGGAATTATTTTAATATAATATTGGAACGAGAAACTGTCAATCTTTCATTTATTGAAACGATATTTTAGCTGATTTCCATTTAGTTGTATTTTTGTCTACTGAATTTACTAGTATTATTTATATTTAGCAGAATGTAACTTTGTAACTTGTGGAACATGTTTGAGGCTGTTTGAATTTCCACGTGAAAATCACACTTTCGTTTTAATAGACAAAAATGATTTTAATAGAATATTGGAATAAAGAGTCATCAGTCTTTTTATGCGATGGAATTTCATTTATTAGAAGGAAATTTTAACTGATCGAATCTTTGTCCATTAAATCCATTAGTACGTGATAGCACGCAACTCGTCAAACATGTCCAAATCTAATTTGGCTTTTTAAATTTTTGCAATCAGTCAATCAATCTCCCTTTCGTTGAAACGGATAGAATTACTTTTAGCGTTGGAATGAACAATTCTCACTCTTCCTCTGTGTGTATGATGTAACTTCATTTGTTAAAGCGAATTAGTTTTTGATTAACTGTACCGTTGCTGATCGAATTCCTGCTACTATGAATTCCAATTTCGCGTAAAATGGCTCGTGAATTGTCCTGATGATATTGGTTAAATTTGAAATCTGGAAATCTATTTATTACAAAAAATATATATTTAATACAAAAATTAATATAATAAACATCATGTAATAAGCGTTAAATATATACCGAGGCTTGTTAATTAAATACCGTCTAAGTATTTTCACGATCCTTGCGAAAATATATACCTGCAGATTTCTTTCAAACTTATCACCAACACGATCGTAATAGTCAAGTTTCGCTAATAAAATTTTAATATTTCTATACTAAGAAAACAAAAAACGGAAGAAACCTTAGAGAGCTCCCGGGAATTTTACAATCCTCGCAGCGACCACGGACAATGAAATTAACCAAGGCGACAAAGGAAAAAGCTGAATTATCGAAGCAAAAAGGAATTTTTCCGCTCGGCACGAAGAGATTTTCCACGTGCATCGGAGAGCGGAGTAAACGCTTTGCACGGTACGCCACGCTTTTACCGCGCGACGCACTTTGAACGTCGTCGTCGTCGTCGCCGTCGTCATCGTCCTCGTCGTTGCCGTTCGTAGCCGTGGCCACGAAGAGCAATCGCGCGGTCCCGCGGCCTGTCGAACAGCCACACAGCCGACGAGTGAAAGCGCTCGTCTAGGCCCGCTCTCTGTCGTGCTTTACCCGCCGCCCGCTCGAATCCATTTACCGGCAACCCTTGTCTAAACTCGCCATCTACGCTCTCCTCTCTCGTCGAGAGATCTCCCGGCCAGATTGCCGCCAGATCAGCCAACCTCCCGCAACGGCGAAACGGCGCTCTCTGTTCGGGGAATAATATTAGACTACGGTAGATCCCGCCGCGTAAACACGACCGTTTTATTCTCCCGAGGGAATGTTCGCCTAAAAATGATACAAAAAGGAAGGCTCCGTCACGTTCGAGAGCCGCCAATTTACGAGAGTCGACCTCGAGAGTGGAAATTAAATTTTTTTATTTTTTTTCTATAATTCGTCTTGTAGAGGATGGAAAGGAGAGTTTGGTCATAGATGAATTCTGCAATTCTTCGATTAACTTTGACCTTGAATTTCAAGGTTAACAATTTTTTTCTCTTTTTTTTTTGCATTGCAATTTGATTTTTTTACATTGAAAGAAGTTTAATTTGGTATATATAGTAAATGTATAATTTTGAAAGTGACATTTTCCAAAGAAAAAAAAAGAAAATCAAGTGGGTGATATCGGATTAATTATAATTCTACATTTTAAAATACCGTGTCGTTTATTTCGAAAGTGGTATTTAAAAAAAAAAAAGAAAAAAGTAAAATCAAGTTAGTGATGTCAGATTAATTATAACATACTAAATTAATTATATTGAATTAATTTATTATTAATATATATAATTGATAATATTAAAGTAATTATAATTCTACATTTTGAAACAAATTTCCGGTCATCGTGTCAAGAAACCACTGAGATTTTCATTAATAGAAATTCAGATGAGTAGCGGAATAACAGGTACGTTAAAACGCAAATCCTTAAATGAGACTCATGCCACTTTCGAAAATAAACGGCTCAAATACAGTCCACTTCGTAACATGTTCATTACATCTACTTGTCCCTCTCGTTAAATATAATTCCGTTTTATAAAATCATGGATTATAACGTGCCATTTGCCTTTCAAATCTTCTTCTTCCAGCCCATTGACCAACTGGCCATTATTTATATATGTATATACCCGACCATGAATAAATAACGCCTGAGATCGCCTGATGGTTGTCGATTAATTTATATACAAACCGGCCAGAAATTATGAATAAAACTACGTTAGGTTTTAGATCGAGCGCAACTGTTAATCTGCTTTGTCGTTACTCGTAATAGGCCGGCCATTATAAGTAATGCGCGTATCAATCACTCGGTCCGCAACGCGTGTACAGGTCAATCGTCAAGGCACATACATACAGATACTCTTTCCACGTGTTCGTTTGCACGTTCGATGAAAAACACGCTGATGGTAAAAAAGAAAAAAAAAAGGAGAAGAAGCGACGATGAGTTAAGAAGAACGTCCTTGAAGGGTCGACGACGTGTCGGTCGAAATTTTGCGGGTGCCGTGCTTCATCACCGCCGATCGGGTTCAAGCCTCGGCCGATACGGGGACAGCGATAAGTGGAACCTCTATACGTTGAATATTCATCCGCAGAATCTGGTTTCACTTTGCGCTCGAGACTTCTCACCGATCGTTTCGACAAGTTTACATCCACGAATTTTTTACTTTTGAAGAAAGTATTCTTGTTTTTCTATAAACACTCGAGATGTACTCTCGTCGTATTCTTGGTCCAGCGTGTTAATTATCTAAATTGATGGATATTCGAACCTTATAAAACGTCATTGTCAATCTTGTGCATATTTACATTTACGTTATAGAACATCTTTGTGCATTTTTGTGATCGTCGGAGAAACCTAAAATAGAGATTTGCTTTATCTACAGTGCATAACAGAAAGCTAGTGACCTAACCTAAATCTAACCTAAAATACCTAATTTAAACTGTTTCAAAGCATTTTATGAAAACCTACTGTTAACCCTGTGCTCATTACTGCTGACTTTTGTGCACTTTTGTATCTTTGTAATCATAATTAAAGAAACCTAAACGGAAATCTATATAGAAATTTATTTTATCTACGACATATAACACAAACTTAATATCTAAATGGATTCAAAGCAATCTACTGCTATTAGTAGGTTGCTGATTTTTTATATTTTTATAATCAGTAAAGAAACCTAAATAGAAATTCGTTTTATCTACAATATACAGAGATTGGAACCATTAATGATGCGTAGGATTGCTATTGGTCTTTAATACAGCTCCAATTCTTCTCGGAATAGATTTATACAAATCTTGAATGATATTTAATGAGACATTATGCCATTCTTCGTGTAATACTTTCTCAAAGTATTTTCGTGAAGCCGGAAGAGGGAATCTGCTTCCAACTTTCTGTTTCAGAATAGATCATAGTTCGATAATAAGTTAGGTTCAATAAAATTCGGTGATTATGTCGGCCAAGGAAGATGATTAACTTCGTTTTACCTTTATATACTTGTATGATGAAAATAACGATGAGTACAATAAATATAAATTAGAAATTATATACAAGTTTACAACGCACATTACACAATATAAAAATATAAGTTATATACGCAACACGCAATATACAACATAATTAAATTAAATAAATATAAAACGTACAATAAAGACTCTATTGATATATTAATATGTATCATGTTGTATATTGTATTCTATTGTATCATAAAATACACATACACGACAATCCACGATAATATACCAACAGTATAAAAATAAAAGTGTCCCAACTTTCACAACACATACTCTACAAACTCTGCAAACGTGCATAAAAATCTGCAATCTGTTCGTCCATTTAAACCCAACCAGTATCGCGATGCCCTTTTTCGTCTCCTACCCTCCTAACCATCGGCAGAAAAAAGAAACAAATATGAGGAGAAGTTGGAGCGTTTCGAGAAGTTTCGAGGAACTTTAACCCAGGAAGATAAACGCGGGAATCTGTCTGCATAGCTGTCAAGCCTCGGGCGCTCGATTCGAGGGCTTCGGAAAGCCCCGCGACTGCCTTCGAGGTCGAGAGCCGCGCCGTTGCAGCCGTGTGCCGCCTGTGTGCAGTTCATTTGAGCGAGTTACGCGATTAGCTTTCGCGAACCCTTCACGGCTGCTCGTTTAATCTGACAAACGCCGGACGACTTTCAACGGCCGATCCTCCACGCCCAGGTCCGTGCACTTCCGTTTGCGCTCCTTATTGGGACAATTAGACGAGTGCGCCTCCCCGGATCGGAAGTGCTCACCCAGCCCTCGGTAGAAGGCTGCCGCGTCTTGAGGAATTCGTTTAACGCGGCGGTTCTCAGCCTTTTTCCTCTCGCCGATTCTCAGATTTAGATCCTCGCGGCTATTTTCCAATAAACGATGAAATTTACTTTTTCAGAGTTTCTCAGAGCCGAACTCCTTCCTTCTTCTTCTTCTTCTTCTTTTTTTCAAGGTCTGTCAAAGTCACACTCTTTTCTTTTTCAGAATCTTTCAGAGTTTAAATTCTGATATCGTAAAGAAATCGGTTGTCTTCGAGGAAGTTTCTAGAACAATATCTTTTCTCTGAGTCACGATTCAATTTAGGCATCGAAAATTATAGCACCTCCTTACTTCCAGTAGAAGAAATCGTAATTAATGTAAAAGTCAGATTTTTACCACCATCATCATAGAATAATTACGTGTTTAGGATTTTTTTTTCTTTTTACTTTAATCGACGAAGTAACTTGAAGTGGTTACAAAATTGATCTTTCATCGCGATAAATGATAATTCTCTCTCCTAAATCACAAATCCTGCCGATATAATATAATTCTAAATATATTATAAGATTATAATTAAATAAAAATAAAAACAAAAATATAATTAAATAAATCAAATTTTTTTAAAATAAAAATAAAAATAAAAATATTTATAATTATAGTATAATTCTATCTGCTAAATCCATAGAAATTTCGTTCGAGACAAACTAGTTAAATCAGTAACTCACGGTAATTAGTTTTTCTTAAAGAAATTCATCGCGGGAAATAGGCGAAGGATCGGTAGGCCTCCTTGTACGATATTATTCATCGTGTCGCAGCTTGGAAACTAAGTAATACGAAATATTGCGTTGTTTAATTAGAACGTCGATTTGTAACGCGGAAGAGATAACTTCACAGCACGATGCAACGACGGGGGAAAACTTAATGATCGTTGCGGCTACGGGTAATTCGCGTTCATTTTTCATTCCAACTTCTCGCGGAATGACCGAGGATAGGTCTGGCACGGATAGGAAGTTTGTTAAACAAACGTTTAAGAAGAGAAATCTGCGTCGTTACGGAGGGAATATCGGTGTGGAATATCGTTGGCTATTTGTTAGTTCGTAAGGAATGCTTGAACATTCTCGGTAAGTTCAAGGGATTCTCGCGTTTCTGTAATTTGCAGTAGCCAGTGCGGGGATCATAATTCTGGCGTAGAGAGTTCATTTAAAACCTTGGTTCATTTGATCCTTAGTATCACGGTGTAATGTCAAATTAATGCGAAATCATTGTGGATTTTTTTACGAAGCATAACTGATACGTACTTTCTTTCTTGGTTTGACCAGGGTGCAAAATTCGCAAAATTTGATTTTCGCTTTATTTCAATTCAGAAATGGTGAGATTAATTTCCAATTGAAAAAAATTTTTTATTCTAGCAATTAATCTGCCTTTCTCTCTCTTAAATTGTCTATATCTTTTACGAATAAACATAATAATCCATGAGCACTGATATACTCGCAACATTGTTATTACATTTATGTTTTCTCATTTATACAAAAACCTGATACACTAGCTTATTTCTTCGACTAAATTATGAATAAAAACATACCGATAGAATTTTTCGTGAATCAAATAAAAAAGAATTACGATCCAACCAATCTAAGGACAGTCCCAATTAAATACGTCGCAGTAATCCAATTTCTTCAAAACGAGACTTTCTGGACGGTAGTTATAAAATTACATACCCCAGAATTTCGAACACCCCAAAAAAGCCCAATTAGAGGAGAAAGAGT
>KQ435789.1:864203-875153 GCA_001276565.1 Melipona quadrifasciata | reverse complement strand
CACTTTTTTTTTTTGGAGAAAAATTGATTTTTTTTTTTTTTTTTTTTGTGAAATTTGATAACCTTGAACTTTAATTGCACAAATTAATGAAATTAATAAAATTTCTGTGTGAATCAATAGTCTTCTTAAATGCAGTAATAAGATTTGGACAAAAATAATAATAATTTTTATTTTAAAATTTTATTTGAGTTTAATTTCATAAATTAATAAAATCAATAAAATTTCTGTATGTCGAATTAATTAGTCTTGTGAAAGACTAATTAATAACAAGAATTGGACAAAATTAATAATAATTATTATTATTATTTTCATGAAATTTGATAACTATACATAGTAGTTTAATTTCATAAATTAATAAAATGAGTAAAATAAACTCAAATCGTACATTATAAAAATTAATTAACCAAGTAAAATAAATTTAGCAGGTTTAATAAATCGATCTAAGTTTTTTTTTTTAATGTTTTACTCGGAGTAGAACGAGTGAAAAAAACGTTTGCAGTACAAATGAAACTCAACGAAAAAAGATTCGTGAAATTGATAATCCACGAAAGTAAAAAAGATCGTTGATAACCCGAGCAACGTTTGAAATAGAACTTAACGAGGTTCAACAACACGAGTCGATAATTCGCAAAAGTAAACAGTTCAGGTAACCTTTGTACGTAGGTAATAATACGGTGCAAAGAGTTGGCAACGGCACTCGATCTTCGATCGAGCAGAATCAAGGAACCTGGAATCGCGGTCGGATCGATACTCGAGGCCTGAATTTCGCGCACAAAGCGCACTTCCTCCCGTTTCTTTCTCGGGTAATTAACCGTGCTCGCGGGTGAACATTTCGTTAACCTGTTAACCGAGAAAAATGAGTTCATTCTCCAATCTTTTATTAATAATTTCTCCATTCATCGATCTATTGTTTCTCTTTAAGATGTCGTGTCACGTTTATTAAAAACAACGTACACGAATGAGAATTAAGTAAAAATTTGTTGCAACAGTTGATCTTTATTGAATATCTGTGCGAGTTTACATCTTTGCGAACATAACTAAAAAATGGAAAATTTCTTGTAAATACAGTTGTCACGCCGAGTATTTTATACATTTTATCACTGAAAGTGATTTTAGGGGGACTTTTTAGAGGGGGTAACCCAGAAAATCGGGCCTCTTCGGGTGCAACGCTGATGCAACGAATATTAGCGATTGGTTGATTTGGGTCACGTGACTCGCGAGGGGGCGTAGACCTCGAGTAGGAGTGGCGTTGTCTGGTACTGAGCGATCGCGCCTGTAATTTGTTTTGTATCGATTCAAATATTTGCATGTCAATAAAATTTTATGGCAAAAAGGTCGTCTTCATTTCCTAGTCAGAACAGTTGCTCCTGGGCCTTTTAATGAGACGAATCGTACTGAGGTGCAAGTCGTGCAGTTTTTCTGCAAAATTTTCGAGGCTTCAAGTTTCCTAGGGAAATTCACGAGTAACAAAGTATCGAATATCGCTCAACTTGCAAGGCAAGTTGCTCGACTCGATACGAAAAAAGAGAGAAGAACCGTAGAACCGAAGACACACCAGGAGCAACCTATCGAAATCGTAATTCGAGATTCGGCGATACCATTCTCGAGGAACCGATAACGAAGACGACACACTCTCTCCCCCACCTCTCCCCGAGAGGAGCTCCTTAACGAAGCACTTTCGATTCCACGCGCATTTCCGGTCAATCCTTGATCGTCGTATCCAACCGCGTCTCGTTTCCAGCTTCAGCGATGCTTTTCGTCGAACGTACGCCGAATTCTCAAGCACCGAGAATCTCGACCGAGGATTCCTCTCAGACAAATAACGCGACGTATTCGGGCTGATCGCGCGTCCGGACAAAAGTTTTCTCCACCTCGAGATCCACGCTGGGTTCTAGAAGCTCTGACGTAAGAAACGGTGTTGGACGATCTCTCGATGCGGTGAAAGGAAAATGACGGTGAATATCCAATAATAAATTTATCGTTCTTTGGAAATGTGTTCTTTGTTCGCGCAGCTTGCAGAAACGTGGGACGATTTTATCGTGGGGGGGGGGGATGTAGTTGCGCGGTAGACTGTCGAATGAATTTATGTATGTATATGTGTGCGCGTTCTCGAGTATTTCCTGGGGACTTCGGTTTGGTTTATAAATGCAACTGTCGTGGATAGATGAAAGGAAGAAATGGATGTTAAGATTTCTTTCCTTTTATATCTTCACTTCATTTTCCACTGTTTTTTTTTGTTTTTTCAGGGGATTTTAGAATTTTATTAGTGGTGAATGATAAATGAGAAACAAAAGCGATCGTTGTTCATCTTCCTCGAGGAGAAGGGAAGGAAAGAACAGTATACTTTATCTTTACAAACGTTTTTTCAATGGGAAATGTTTTTAGAAGAATTTTATTGAAGAAATCTATATTGATTTCATCATGATATGAATTTAACTTTTATTTATCGTTTAAAAATTAGCAGAGCGTACTTTTCTTGACAAAATTTTCAACAGTTAAATTATAAATAACAATTATAACAGCTAAATTATGTTCCATACTAAAAACAATATTATTATTTTGACAATGAAATTCACGTTTACAGTAATATAACAAAGTATCAACCATTCAGTTAGTATTATTAGACAACAAAATTATTTTTACAAATTTGATTTTATTTGTCAAAATTTTCAGTCAACGAAAAGCAGCTTTTGGTTACAATATCGCGATTATATTATAACAACTATTGTTCCATAAACTGAAGGCTTTAACAATAGAATTCACACTTTCAAGGTGGCAAATTATTTTCAAAAAATAAACACTGATTGGTTCCTGAACCCTCCACATATAACATAACAAACTACTAAATTAATACAACATCACACTAGGCAACAAAATTATATTTACATTATTATTATTTACTATTATTATATTTATTATTATTATTTACTATTATTACGAAGTAATTAGTAATTAATATATAGACTGCAGGAAGGAGTGGTGCGTTGAAAAAAAAGAACATGAACGAGCGTTTCGCATCGTATAGCAATTGTTGGAAACGGAGGCCATCTTTCGGGGCCATGCGTCGTTTTTATCGTCTGCTTTCTATTTAGACAGAAATGAATGAAGAAAAGGGTGGACAACCGACTTCTGATCTTCCGTTCGGGCGAGATAAAATACAGCGCGATGAATTTTTCATTGTTGGCCCGGCTGACAATGCGCATTATTCTTTTTCCGCTTTTGTGTTATATATCCGATTTGTTCGTTATCCTTGCCTTAATTAAAATTTGAAGACCAATGGTAGAGAAAGTCCTTCGCTTGTTCCTTCTTCTCTCTCTCTTTCTCTTGTTCTTTTTCTTCTTTTCCCTCCTTTCATCTCCTCATTTCCTTCCTCGATTGCAGACTTGAAGTTATTTTATTAATGAATTTGTCAACTACTCGATTCGAAATATCCGTTTGCGTTTCCACGTGCATTCTCGTTTCGAAAATTGTTAATTAAGGCAAATTGAGTTCAGATACCTCGAAGCTACTTTATCGGTGAATTCGTTGACCCTTGAAACTATTTACTCTTCCAATATGAGCGCACTGTTTTACTTTGAGTCTCTTCGTATTTCAAGTCGAAAGAAGACTGTCATTTTGTAAATGAAAATCTAATATATGTACAGGATTTGAATGTCGATACTTTGAGAAATTGTATTCTACTCATCACAAAAGTAAAACTTTTCCGAGGAACCGTAAGTCGCAACCTAATAGTTCTCTTGGAAAATGGCAGAGAAATTTCGTGATTGTTTAATAAAAACAGCGACTTTATGGTTCTGGACGTCTGTATTACGTAATGTTTGTATCTCGAATAATATTAACAGTTAGTTTTATTATTGAAAGTGATTTTAGCGGCGGCCTCTTCAGGTAGAACGCTAATGCAACGAAAATTAGCGATTGGTTGATTTGGGTCACGTGATTCGTGAGGGGGCGTGGCGTAAACTTCGAGTAGGAGTGGCGTTGTCTGGTACTGAGCGATCGCGCCTGTCATTTGTTTTGTGTCGATTTAAATGTTTGCACATCGATAAAATTTTATGGCAAAGGCCTTTCAGCGAGACGAATCGTACTGGGATACAAGTCGTGCAGTTTATTTAGACACCGATGCTACAACTATGTAATATATAATAAATCAAATACGAAAATTACGCGAAATAGACATCCACAATAGACGTCCAGAACCATAAAGCCGCTGTTAGCACGCGTCCGCAATATTAAATTTTTTGCCATTTTTCAAAAGAACTATCAGGTTCTTTGGGAAAAGTTTTATCTTCGCAATGAGTAAAATACAATGCAAAAAAACAAATTTTGAAATTCAAGGTCGAGATCAATTTGGCGACAGCAAAATTTTCTTTACATTTGTATTTCCATCGAATCGAAGATATAGAATTCATCTATGATAACCACGAACAAACTTCATTTTCCACTCTGTGCAAGCAGGCTGTTCGAGAGAGAGAAAACGTAAGCAAACGGAAAACAGGTAAATTCGAGGCATCGAAGCTGCGGTGCGGTGGTCCGCGAGATCCTCTCCGAGTAGCATAAGGGTGCAACGGAACGAGTTGGTTGACCGACGTCGAGCGACGTTTCGAAACGGGCGAAGAACGAGCTAAGCCGCTGCGGGTAGCTTACGCAGACGACGCGCGCCAGCTAGGGTCACTTGGCAACGTGAAAAAAAGGTCGTCCCTGACACACACGTCCCTGGATACCGTACACGTAGGAGACACCCTCCTTGTGTCCCGGAGGACATGTTAGCTTCGTACGTGATATTCCCAGCCTACGACGTCTTTACGACGAGAGCTCTCAACCCGACTTCGCAACCCATAGACCGCGCGAGTAACCTCTCGGAATCGCAGCCGTGTGAGTGCGCCGAATCTCCCACCGGTGAGTCCTGTTTGTGCGCGGGGGTATACGCGAACGTGGCAGTGTAAATGAGTACGCAACCCTTCCTCTTCTCTCTTTTTTTTTTGCCTTCTTCTTCATCCGTGATACTCGAATCGTGAAATACCTCGCTTGGCGAATGTTTTTTGGAAGGTGAGAAATAGTTGAATTCGACTTCCTCGAAAACAGAGACAATTTTAATTTAAAACATTTTATTCTTCTTTCTTTTCCACGTAGAATCACCCTCCTCCCGTACGTGCAAATTTATTGAAAGAAAGTTTATTGCAACTAAAACACCGCGTCACGGGCTATAATATAACGCTATTGCTTCCACGCAACTTTTATAGCTCAAAGAAGAACCATGTCGAACCGCCGTACAAGGTTGTTGGTTCATTTAGAACAGATTTACGGTTACTGTGGGAATTTGGATGTCAGACGGATCGGATCGGTTTGTTATTATCACTGAAATTATTATTGAAAGTGATTTTAACCTCTTCACGTGCAACGCTAATGCAACGAAAATTAGCGATTGGTTGATTTGGGTCACGTGATTCGCGAGGGGGCGTAGATCTCGAGTAGGAGTGGCGTTGTCTGGTACTGAGCGCCTGTAACTTGTTTTGCATCGATTCAAACGTTTGCATGTCAATAAAATTTTATGGCAAAAAGGTCATCTTCATTTCCTAGACGGAACAGTTGCTTCTGGGCCTTTCAATGAGACGAATCGTACTGGGGTGCAAGTCGTGCAGTTTTAGTCCGAGCTTTACCACGCGCATTTGGTTTTCCAAATTCCTTCGAAACAGTAAGAGCTGGAAACGAAACGAGGCTGTTGAATGTTCTACCTCTAATTTTCAAATACGCGGGTGGTGCGAGATCGTTTTCGTTTGATCAATTTGATCGTTCGAAGGTTAATGCCTTGATCAAGGGTTAATACCTTGATCTCGATGTTTGCTCGAAGAGAAGAGGGAGCGGGGTGTCTCGAAGGAGCGGAAAGGGGCGGAAATTTTGAAACGGGGTGACGAGTGGAATCAGATGCCGATCTAGCATCTAATTATCGGATCGGTGATGAGCTCGATACCCTCGTTAGGCTTGCGGCTAACCTGGCTACGTCTGAAACTCGAATCTCTCTGTACAAGCCAGTACAGCCGTTCTGTATCGGAATATCGATTATTTTCAACGACCAGAAGCAAAGTGGAATAAACTAATAACGCTGACTTTCTAAAAATATGTAATACAGACTCTCCGACTGCGTTGTGAAATTTCACCGATGCGGCGGAATTTTTCTAGGTCGAACGAATTTAGCAAGCGTGAACGTTAGTAACTTTTAGCACTGGAACTATCGACGATTAAAGCATGAAACTTTGCATTGAAGTATCAGAGGCATTTGAAGTCAAAACTTTATAATAAAATGAAGTATACAAGCTTTTATTTGTATAGTTTACGAAAAACTGTTATTTAAATCTTTAAAAACAAATGTTTAAAATATAATAAAATGTAAAGTGTTGAAAATGAAGACTGTATTACGTCTGTAAAGTATCTAACAAAAATTGTATACTAGTCATTTTAACCACTTTCGTAGTTCTAGTGTTAGTAACGAGTTGACGTGGCGGTGTATAGAAGGTTGTAAATCGAAATGGAGGTGAAAGATACGCTCTAATAAAAAATGAAGCTTTCTCTTTAACGATACAATATTGGGGACACTGCTACGTCGTTTACATAAACGTAACCCTGGAACGTCGTTATCTTTTTATTTCTTCTATCGCTTTGTATCTTTGTCAAACTTTTCTAAAAAAAAAAAAAAAAATAAAAAATCTGTCCTGAAAGAAAAACATTCACAGAGATAAATTTTTGAAATTTCTTCTACGAAGGGTGAAGCCACCTTCGTAACTCGAATTTTTCCAATTCGTAATTTCACTACTTTACCAATTTTTCGTAGAAATTTTATAGATTTAAAAACTGGTTTATATTTCGAGATTTACATGATGTTTCTTGTAAGAATTTTGGGTGATTTCTGTCCTCCTATATTTAACCCCTTTCTTTCTCATTTCTTCAACACATTTAACACATTTGATTTTCGATAACATCATACGTCTGTACATATGCTGAGACGTAATTAAAATTCTTACTGTCTACCTATGTACTTTGTACTTGATCAGGAGGTGAACGAAAAAGAAGGTGGTTATAAAGATGGGAAGAAGAGGAAAGGATGTTAAAAGAAAGAGAAAGAGGGGGTGACAAAAGAAGAGAGAAGAAGAGACAATGATTTAGAAGAAAGGAAGAAGAGGAGAGGATGCTAAATAGAAAGAGGTGGAGAGAGTGATAAATAGGGGGAGAAGCAGAGGCTGACAAGGAGGAAGAGGAAAAGAAAGAGGAAGAGAAGGTGATAAAAAAAGGTGGAGGTGGGGAGGATAATAAAAATAGGAAGAGAAGGAAAGGGTGATAAAGATGAAAAAAGGAGGAGCGGATGATAAAAGAAGAAAGAAGAGGAGAGAATGGTTTTAAAAAAGGAAGAAAAGCAGAGGATGATGAACAGGAAGAGGTGGTGATAAATAGGAGGAGGAGGAGACGATGATAAATAGAAAGAGGAGCAGACGATAAGGAGGAAGAGGAAGAGAGAAAGCGGCAAAGTTTATTACGCTTTTCTGAAGCTTTATGTTCTTTAATCTACCGGGTCGGCGAGGGAATTGTTTTACGCTGATGTCGCACTCGCAGGATTTTACGGGCCACTTTGGATACGATTCCGGAAACGCGCGACCGGTTGACGAAAGTTTGAGCAAACCCGGGGCGAAGGGAATCCGACGCATGGATTAATACACGCGACCGGTTGAAATTGGGGGCCGGTTCGCGAAGAGTCGAGGCGCGATCGCCCGAACCCATTCACCCTTCTCTTCCACCCTTCGAAGAACCGAGAAGAAGAAGTAATTTTCTGTCTGAGAATTTTATGAGAAATTTGACGAGGGTTCCGCGCGATCGAATCCTCCCACCGCCATATCCCTCGCGAACTTTTCTATCGTTCCTTCTATACAGGGTGTCCCGTGGTGTATTCTCATTTGCAAATAAATTCACGAAGAAATTCTTCGTTTTCATTTCAGTTTCACGTGCTTTGTTAATAATAATACACGTGATTACTATTATTATTATAAATAATAATTGAAGAAAATTACTACAACAGATGATAAAGTTGAATAATGTAAAATTCGACTTGTTCCAGTTGAAGTTAAAGAGATTATCGAAAATTCATTTTGACATAGTTAAACGAAAATGTAATATAGGAAATTCAAATACGATTATTTTGTTAACGAAGAATTTTTTAAATTAATTTTAAATTTATTGTAATTTATTGTTACAATACAATGTATCACATGCATTATATATTTATTGTCAAGATACGAACTTAATAGCTCAAATCACTAATATCTTTTATCAGACTGAGCTTGCATTTTTTCCTATTTTCCTCCAAAAAAGAAGAAGAGTGCAGTCACACTTCTGCTCTTCGACGACGCGCCAATTAAAACTGACGATCGGAGATCATCAGAGTGTAGCAAAACGGAATAAAATCTCGCCTGCGTGCATGTATAAGTACGTACCGAGGCTAACAAATATCCCAGTGCTCGCGAGCGAACATGCCCCGCACGTATGAAAAAGAAAAGAAAGAGAGAAGGGAGGAAGAAAAAGGGGGAAAATCGAAGCACCCACTCAGAGTTACGCTGATGTAAACGACGAAGTATGTGGTGCGCCGAATAACGAGGCGCATTAGCGTCGCGACGTTATTGCGAAGTTCCAGAAACTCTTAAGAGCCTACCGTCAGCGTACATTCGCGCGGATGTACGAGCGCGCCAAGCGGTATCGCAATTTCGCGGCGCATCGTATTTCCTGAAATTTCTTTCTCTCGTCTCCGATCCAGAAGCGAGCACGTATTCCGCAGGCAACGGGGGAACCGTTTTGGATCATTTGACGACGGCGTTTTTGCAGTCTTAATTGATCGTACTTTCGGAGAGAGTGTTTTTCGCAAAAGACGCGACGAAACGTGTGGAAGTAAATTCCTTCCGTTTCCGTTTCACGGCGCGTGGTTATTTTGCGATTATCTTCGCCAATTAGTGAATTTTTGTCAATGTCGAGACGAAGTCGGAGATGTCGATGAATTTAAATATGTTTAATTAACGAATTAAACGTGTGTAAAATATTGGGAGTCTTGATACTGTACGAAATTTTATTTTATTTAAGAGTTAATACAGTTTTAATCTATAATATAGTTTGATATAATTTAATCTGTAATATAGGAAATAATAATATAATTTAAAAATAAACACACTAAATGTCAGTATTAACTAATGAAGAGTTATGTTGTTATAGAATATATAGGTTATGTTATAGGTTATGTTATATAAGTTAAATTATTGTCGCTAGATGGCAATGTTTTACTAAATTTGAAGAAAACGACATTACTTATGGGTAGCCCTAATACTAAAGAGAAAATTGCGTGAATGTTTGAACCATTGAATTTTTCATCAAACAGACTAGAGACCTTGAAACAGCCTTTGACTGTAGTTGCAAAACTCTAAAACTCTAGGATAAAACTCTAAAAACGCGGAATCCAACAACGAATTGGATTTTGATTCAGCCCCTATGTTATTTCCCTAAAAATTAAAATTCGAGCACTTATTTTCATAATTCGACTGCTGATTTGACCGATTAAAAGAGAAGAAAGAAGAGACACGTCTTCGGGAGGAAAGAAGTTTCCCTCGCTGAAACTAACACAGCCAAGTTCTTTTTTTCGTTGGCCTAAACACAGAGAGACACAAGATAGGAATAGTAACGGAGGACTATCCCGTCGTCGTACGGCCCCTCGACATAGTCGAGTGTCCATAAAGCGACGAGTATTTAGTACCACTACGAAACTGCGCTGCCAGGCTTACAGCAACTCTGTAATCGGATCTTCGTGTCTGACTACTTCCACTTCCGGCTTGCGGAGCCACCGAAAAAAAAACTCCATCGTGAAATTTCCGACTGATTTTAATTTTAAAACCAAATTGTATAAGTTAGGTCATTGTATAAGATTCCAGTTGAATCTCAATGTCTTAGACTCTCTTTCCTTATTTATCACGTTAATCATATCTCGTCGTTAAATATTCGTAAAGTTTAATTTGCTACGATTCGCTTCCCGACGTTTTGAAAAAGTTTTTATATTCGTTCGAAATAAGACGAGATATTATTTTGTTGAAAATAATAAATAATTGTCTCTATAGAATAAATCTCTGTTTTACATGAGTTGTCTTCTCTCGTTAAATACTTGTTATTAAAATTGCTTTGCTACAATTACTTTTCTAATTTTCTAAAGACTGGTACAGTTACTTCTCTCCGAGGCAAACATTATTTTGCCCAAATATCCAAATTCAGATTCCAAAAAGTCGTTTCAAAAGCCATCCTTGTTCTTTATTTTACATCAGTCATCGTTAGATATCTGTTATTCAAAAATTTTGCTACAATTACTTTAATTACCAATTACTACAGTTACTTTTCTTTGGAACGAACAATTTTATTGTATTTAATCATCCAATTTATTTATTTAAATATCTAAATTCAGATTTCAAAAAGAAACCGCCCTTGGCCTCTGAGCTAATAAATCTCTATTTTATGCCAGTCGTCTTATATAGTTAAACATCTGTTATTAAAAATTTTACCAATCACTTTTCCAATTACCACAATTATTTTTCTTCGAAACAAATATTATTTTGTCTAAATACCAAGATTCACTAAGGTTCCAAAAGATCCCTCTAAAAGCCACCCTTGTACCCTCGACTCGCGATTAAATCTCAATAGAAAACAAAAGCTTACGTTATTCATTAATTATATAATATAAAAATATATTTAACGATAATACATATTAATGTATATTTAAAAATTAAAACAACAATACCTGTTAATGTACCTCTATTTACACATTTTTATTTGGAATATCAGTCCGGACCAACCTGAGCTGGTTTCCCCTCCCGCGGTAATTCTCCTTAATCTCTCGCCACAAAGCGACAATAGGGATTCAATTGGCTGTCCCCGACGTCG
>KQ435789.1:834970-845608 GCA_001276565.1 Melipona quadrifasciata | reverse complement strand
GAGGGGGGATGGTTGCGAACCTAGCACGCTCACCGCTGCGCAATATCAGCCTATATTTCGTCGTTACGCCATTGTGGTCCCTGTCTCAGCACACGAAACCCCGGCTGTGTCCCTTGTTTTCTTTCCACCTACGCTCCGTCGAGGATCGCCGGTTCTTCCCCGATGCTCGGCATCGCTCGTTCTCCGGTCAGGAGACCCCATGACCTTTCCTTCTTGCGAACTTACAATTAGCGTGGACGTTAAATTGAATTCCAGCGCGGAGAGACGAACTCGAACATCGTGGCGCAGTGAAATTAACCTATTAACTTTCGCTGCGCTCGATACTTTGCTATTATTATTATTATTATTATTATTTATCGCACGATGAAATTTCCAAACGTTGCGCTTTGAATCGTTACTTTGTCGATGTATAACGTTCAAAGGTTAATCATGTTATGTGTATAATAATAACTACTATTATTATTTACTATTATTACTATATTATTTACTATTATTATTTACTTTACATTCAACATCATCCGCGAAAATGCAACAACACGCAGCAATAAAATGCCGTAAAATTCCGCGAGAGATAGAAAGGAGCGTGTTGCTCTTTTTCACAATTCTCGTTTACATCCGTCTACGAGCACGCTGTCTGTGCCTTCTCGTCCAAGCATATCCACGCCACACGGTTTTTAACTTTGTGACCATTGTTCTGCGTACGCGCAAGGGAATCCTCGCCTCGTTCCAGCGAACCTCTCCGCGTTTCCTTACGCCTCCGCTCACCGGGAGTCTGCACCGTGTTATCGACAAATTAAAAGCTCGCGCGACCCTAGACGCATTATCGCGACGCGGGATCGACGCAGAAACGCAAACCGCGTAAAAATATGACGTTTCGCGCGAGAAACGGGAATCGTTGGTTGAGATTGAGCTTCTGGAATTTCCAGTTCTTCCCAGTGATTTCCAATGTGGGTCTTGGATGAGTTTCACCTCCAGTAATATCAAGCAATTTCTTACACGATGCGAAAACAGAAATTCTTTGTTTTGTTTCTCTCGTTACCGTGTGTCAAATGACAAAATAAAAGGAGTTATGGTATAATGAAAAAGTAGGGTGGTGTGTGTACCATTCGTTTGACACGGAAATTTTCCTTGAAATTCAGCGAGCTCTTAAGGGGTTGAAATTTTGGGGATTTTGTAATATAAAGATATTTCACATTACTTGGTATTGTAATTCTATCATTAACGCGAAATCTGTATTAGAATACTGCAATAAAATTTACGAATTGTCGAAGAACATGTTATGTATTTAAGATAGTTAATTACTGTCAATATTTGGGCAGATAAAAAATAAACCTGAAATAATTTGAATTGATAAGAATATTCGTAATATTGGTCCAATGTTTCCATTTCACATACAATCAATGTGAATAGGCGTTGATGGAATTTTATCAATTTCAGTTCTATCGAAAGTGTCGATGTTTGGATGTTTCAAGATATTTGGTGACCATCGTGGCAATTATGACGCGTGAAACTATACAAATTCTTTATCGTCGTGCGATAAAATATTCGTTAGCCCGTTACAACGATCTACAGTCTCTCTGTAGGGTCGTCGAAGAGTTAAAAAAACCCATAGCAGACGAACTTACCACCGCTAATAGCAACTACTACGTTCATTCATCGCACCCAAGAGACGTGTTCACGTTCCCCGCCTTTTGCACTCCTTCCCTCGGAATCTCGTTTCGCGAAAGCCAGCCTCGCCTTGATCCTTGGATATTGGAGAAATATCTGTACAACAGATCACTCTTTTGTTCTCTCTATTCGCTCGTTTCACGCAACCTGTTAAACCTGCAAGCGGTTATCTAGAGGCTCATCTGTGGTGTGCCACGTTTAAATAAAATTCTTTCGGACACCAGAAAAATTCGTATCACACATTTGCGACGCAATTCGAAAATTTGAAAAATTTTTCCTATATCCTGTCCTACAATTTTTATTTCCTTAAAAATCCTCGAAATGCCCGTAACGCTTCCGAATCTTCGAATCAATTCACTCGCGAATTCTCGAAAGTTCTGTTTCTTCGTAGTAAAAATTTCCCTGACTTTCGTCAGAAAACATCAAAGTCTTTCCAATCGCAAAGTAGTTCCAAGTTTTCGTACGGTGTGTACGCAAGGTCAAAGCGACTCGAAGTGTTTCTTAAATCGTACTGTTCACCGACGTGAGCGACCTTCGGAATATTACAAGGGACAGAGATTGTCTGTGAGAAGGAAACGGTTGGAGGGGGGAGACACAGAGAAATGGGGAACATAGACTCCGTGGTGGGAATGAGGAAAAAGTAACGGGGGGATTAGTTTTAATTTGAAGTAACGCCGACTGCCGAATTATTTTTAAAAAAAATCGCGGATATGATACTTAAGTTTATCCGTTATACGTAACGATTAAAACGCTCGTTAAAAACGCTACTTTCGCAATAATTACTTCTGATTCGACGCCTGTTATTTTTCTCGGTTCGGGATACCAAATATTTTTGGTTTTATCTCGAACCCTCCTGTACATGTCTGCAGCGGTGTTTATTACCTCTAAAATTCTACGTGTGGCCGTGTAATGCGTATATCGCAAGTACACATCGTGCATACAAAGAGAGAGAGGAGTAAAATGGAGAGGATGAAGTGGAGGGAGCGAAGTTCGTATGTCGCGTCATGTACGTAGAAAATGTGGTATAAAGCGATCTATGAAAAACCACCTCGTTATAAGTCTCCTATCATTTTAATTATGCTTGTCTGGACTCGTCGCACGATCGAGTTGTATCTATCTGATTTTTATTGCAGCGGCGTCGTACAAAATCTTGTCTGATCCGCGTTTTCGTAAATCACACTTGACTTCGACGGAAAAACTCTACTCTTGTTTAACGACGTAAAACTACTGTTCTTTATTAACGATCATGACAACGATAGTTATCTCTTATTTAACGATGTAACTATTGTTCGATGACGATGAAAAACTCTTCTTGTTGAACGATGTAAACCGCGAGTCTGTTTCGTGTAAATTGGCTAGTTCGTCCTGGCCAATCATAGTCAGCTAATCGTTTCAAATGTTTCTAGTTCAAGATGGTTTGTTATCGAAAAACCATCACGACCATCTGTTGTTCTTGATCTTTGTGTCATTTTTATATTAAAATTGTCAAAGTAAGGAAACAAGACCTGTTCGTCTAAATTATGACTCGACGCTTGGGAATTGTTTGATGCAATTTTTGCGCTAACAATACTCGTAACGCAGAATGGAGCATTAATTCTATACGTAGTACGTATGTAGTCGAGTAAACGAAATGGAATTGTTTGATAAAAATGAAATTATAAGATGAGGTAACAGACATTCTATCGTGTGAATTTTTAATCGACAGAAGTAAACAGAATTCACCCAGGAAAAAGAAAAACAGCGAAATCAGCAAGAGCCAAAGCTAATAAGAAAATATTAAAATAGAATGAAATAATAATAGAAAATAAGAATTAATATATCTTTTTACGCACCTTACATTTGATTCACAAATTAGTTTTCGCGTTTCGAACTTTCTTCCGTTTCATTTCTTCCAGCCTGTTGTAAATAACAACGCGTTCCAATAGCTAGAAATAGAAAGAATTCGCAGCTTTCGCAACGAAAAATTGTAGAGCAAAGTGTGGTACGTGTAATATTCGCCAAAAACTGAAATACAATCGAGAACCAGGCAGCCGACATCGAAAGATTGCGGTCGTGTATGTGACTTTTCCGCTGCAGCATCCGATGCAGAGTAACATCTGACCGTCGTGCAACTTCGAATTCCTTCCTCGGGGAGAGACGCCCCGGGACGTGTCCAGAATTCGTCTTTGCCACTTGCAAACTTACAGAATAGATTCTGCTCCACCATAGGACAGAGACGTCCTATTTACCGCCTCGTGACTGTATTCGGAATTTGCAGCTCGATTCCGGTACAACTTCGATAAGCATTTCCGCATTTCAAATACCGCGGATCGTTGCAAACCATATTTAAAGTATTTACGACCGTTCTCTGAACGATATTGCACAGTACGAGTCACACAGTATTGATCGGAGTCGATAAAGTCACTGCAATAATATCTTTAGTAATCATTTGTAAGAATAATTTTCGTGTGATTTTGTAATTCTATTGTAGAACTACATACGCCATTGTAATTCTGTGTAAAATGATACATAGAGATAATGGAAGTTATCTATTACATGTTATGGTACACTTCGTATTTCCAAGTTTCGCAAAAATCTTTGGTCTTTTCAACCGAATATATTTATTTCTAACGTAAACTGGCATTTGTTAATGCACTAGCAGTGTATGTTTGGTCAGTAAATAATATATAAGTTATAATATTTCTTGTAATTTATTGATATATTAATTTAAGAATATATATATTTTAATATTGTAACAAATCAGCGAGTGTATAAACTTATGATAAATATCTAAAAATTGTTAAATTCCTCGTTTGTTATTACCGTTAATTGTTCAGCATCATTGACATTAACAAAAGGTAAGATTGACTTTGAGTTTGAACTCAAGAGTTGAACTCTTGGTAGAGTACACATCGATCAAACTTATAAACTTATAATCTTTAAATAATATTCCTGAATATTCTAATTGTTTAAACATTATTTGATATTCTCAATAATTTATTGAACAATTAATTCTCTTCTGTAATGTTTCCAAGTGTTATTTAAAATTTTTAACTAATAATTTATAACAATAGACTCGAGCAATGTATTTAAGACAAGTGACGTAAATTATTACATATAATAATTAAATTAATTTAATCGTAATCGAAAAACTTACCAAGTGTATTGCAATCAACAGGATAAAAAAATCTGTTACTGGACATTAATTAGGTATTTATTTTTATTTACATATAAACAGTTATACTTGAAAAAGGGTCATTTCTGGAAAAAAGGTTATGCGTGAAAAAAACAAAATTTCATTCATCTTGAGATTTCTTTTTCTTCTTTTTTTTCTTGCTTGTAACTTTCTCACCTGTTTCTTCATTTGTGACCTTAACCTCCTCTATCTTCTCATCTTTTTCTTTCTTCCTCTTCTTTTTCTTTAATTGATCTGTAACATAACATTTCACATTACATTTTTTATTTGTATTCATATTTGTATTCATATTGCAGATTTCAAATTCATGAAACACATTAAATGAAGACTTACCTCCTGATGTACCAGGTTCACTCTCTGTCGTTTTTACTTCTGCCTCTTCTTCATATTTCAAATCATCTCCTTCTACATTCTCTATTTTCATCTTTTTCTTCTTTTTTTTTGATGTTGGAGTTTCCTCCTCTGCAAGAACTTTAGTTACAGATTCCTCTGGACTACCATCAATTCCCTTCTTTTTCTTTTTCTTAACTGTCTCTTCATCCGGTTTCCTAATTTCTTCCATCAATAGTACTTTTTTCTCAATTTCGGAATGTTTCCTTTTTGCACTTGGTAGAATTGTATCAGCAGCAGCAGAATATTGAATATATTCACTTATAGTATAGTATTTCTCAAATTTTGCTTTTGCTTTGCCTGTACCAGTAATTCTATGAAAATTCCCTTCTTCTAATATCCTTAAACGTTCTTCCAATTTAACTTTATGTTTAGCACCAAGATCAAAGTTTTCATTTTCTCCTAATGCATCTACTCTAGTTGCTAAGGAAGCTTTGGCTGCTAACATACGGGACATCTTCCCCTTGTTCTTTGTCGTACTTTGTCCAATAAGTTGTGCATGATATATTAAACCATACTTTGGAGTATCCTTTTTCGTTTTTAATGCCCTGAAGAGAGCTTTTTCTGCACCAAGTATCTGTAGAGTAGATGCAGGATGTTTAGCAAGATTGATCAAAGAGCCAGCACGTGAGATTAAACGAGCTCCTACTAACTCCCCAACAAGAACAGTTAAATTTGGAGACAGTGACATCATCCTTGCTTTCAGATAATCGTGTAATTGAGCTCTGTATTGAGAAATTTCAATAATTTGATCACATAAACTTTGAATGTGTAAAATGTCATCTCCGGAAATTTCAGTTCCCATAGATATCTCAGCGGCTTCTTTTATTTTCTGCTCTACATCTTCTGGCAATATATCAGACAAATCTGAATTTATTGCGTTTTCCCTTGTGCCGATTACTTTTACTGTTTTAACAAATGCTATGTTATCTGTAATGATCTTTCCGAGCTCTGGAAAGTGCCAGCAGTACCATTCTCGGCAGCGCATAACATAGTTGTTTAGCTCTTTGTCTAACTCATCCAACAGACAAATAGCTTGTATTACCATTGTATCAATTTTGTCAGGAGAAAACTTCAATTTATACCTCGAGAGGCTGTGCGCTAGGCCCAATGTCATTGCTGTCATTTCTTTCTTTGGTAAGCCAGCTAATAAACTATCCATCTGACTTCTGATGCATCTCATTAATTCTTGTATTGCAGTGTTACTGACACAAGATAAACTTAGTTTATCTTTTATAGCATTACCCAGCTTAACATCAGCTACAGCTAGTTGTTCCTGAACTTCTGTACAATGTCTTTTAATTACTTTTTTCAATGATTTACATAGTTTACCTTCTACTGCAGCTGTTGTAGCTGCAAGAGCCTCTGCAGTGTCTGCAAACTTTTCAAAATGCTTCAACTTTACTCTGTAACATCAAAGGCAATAATATAACATTTTGTAAGTAATTTTCAGTATTGAAATTAATATGAAGATATATATTGTTATTAATACATCTTACACTGTTGAATTTATTAAATTACAAACTTTAGGGTAATTGTGAATATTTACGCATTTTTAAATGACATAATCCATCATAATTGCGATACAAAATTAAATTCTAAAAATTAAAGTCAACTTACACTTTACAAGCTGCTTCAGGTGTGTCAAAATCATGATAAAGATTTTCTATTTCCGTTAATTTATTTTCATCGAGTAACTGTGGAAAACAAATATAATTACACGATATGTAAACTAAGCATTTTTACTTCATTTAAATTCTAACAATGTATTTAAACTGTACAAATGTATCTAAAGTTACTGATAAGGTCACGTGCATTTTTTAGGTTAGATGAAAATTTTTAATACAATTTACCTTGAAAATCGCATAACCCGCGGGAGTTTCAAATAATACCAACATTTTGATTTATTTTCCTTTTCAGTTAAAAATATCGTACTAATAATTTTAACAATTCTCACGAGACGCCATTGTTATAACAATCGTAAAATAATAACGGATGATGGCGCTGGTAGCTCCCGGCTTGTAGTGGCACGTGCGCATGATCGTACTCTTTTTCACCGGGAGAAATAGACAACGGCGACTTAAACAAAAAAATAGAAAAAAAACAAACAGCGGCAAATACATACTTTGCCACTGGACATATTATATAAAAGATTTTTTTAATTATTTATTATGTACATATTTCTATATAAATTATATATATAAAAAATCTTAAAAACAAAAAGATTATTATTCATCACATTTCTTTTTCTTCTTCTTTTTTTTCTTGCTTGTAACTTTCTCACTTGTTTCTTCATTTGTGACCATAGCCTCCTCTATCTCCTCATCTTTTTCTTTTTTCCTCTTCTTTTTCTTTAATTGTTCTGTAACAAAACATTTCACATTACATTTTTTATTTGTACTATTCATATTACAGATTTCAAATTCATGAAATACATTAAATGAAGACTTACCTCCTGATGTACCAGGTTCACTCTCTGTCGTTTTTACTTCTGCCTCTTCTTCATATTTCAAATCATCTCCTTCTACATTCTCTATTTTCATCTTTTTCTTCTTTTTTTTTGATGTTGGAGTTTCCTCCTCTGCAAGAACTTTAGTTACAGATTCCTCTAGACTACTATCAATTCCCTTCTTTCTCTTTTTCTTAACTGTCTCTTCATCCGGTTTCCCAATTTCTTCAATCAATGGTTTTTTTTCCTCAATTTCGGAATGTCTCCTTTTTCCACTTGGTAGAGTTGTATCAGCAGCAGCGGGATATTGAATATATTCACTTTTAGTATGGTATTTCTCGAATTTTGCTTTTGCTTTGCCTGTACCACTAATACTATGAAAATTCCCTTCTTCTAGTATCCTTAAACGTTCTTCCAATTTAACTTTATGTTTAGCACCAAGATCAAAGTTTTCATTTTCTCCTAATGCATCTACTCTAGTTGCTAAGGAAGCTTTGGCTGCTAACATACGGGACATCTTCCCCTTGTTCTTTGTCGTACTTTGTCCAATAAGTTGTGCATGATATATTAAACCATACTTTGGAGTATCCTTTTTCGTTTTTAATGCCCTGAAGAGAGCTTTTTCTGCACCAAGTATCTGTAGAGTAGATGCAGGATGTTTAGCAAGATTGATCAAAGAGCCAGCACGTGAGATTAAACGAGCTCCTACTAACTCCCCAACAAGAACAGTTAAATTTGGAGACAGTGACATCATCCTTGCTTTCAGATAATCGTATAATTGAGCTCTGTATTCAGAAGTTCCAATAATTTCATCGCATAATCTTTGAATGTTTAAAACGTCATCTCTGGAAATTTCAGTCCCCATAGATATCTCGGCGGCTTCTTTTATTTTCTGCTCTACATCTTCTGGCAATATATCAGACAAATCTGAATTTATTGCGTTTTCTCTAGTGCCTATTACTTTTACTGTTTTAACAAATGTTATGTTGTCTGTCACGATCTTTGAAAGCTCTGGAAAATGCCAGCAGTACCATTCTCGGCAGCGCATAACATAGTTGTTTAGCTCTTTGTCTAACTCATCCAACAGACAAATAGCTTGTATTACCATTGTATCAATTTTGTCGGGAGAAAACTTCAATTTATACCTCGAGAGGCTGTGCGCTAAGCCCAATGTCATTGCTGTCATTTCTTTTTTTGGTAAGCCAGCCAATAAACTATCCATCTGACTTCTGATGCATCTCATTAATTCTTGTATGGCAGTGTTACTGACACAAGATAAACTTAGTTTATCTTTTATAGCATTACCCAGCTTAACATCAGCTACAGCTAGTTGTTCCTGAACTTCTGTACAATGTCTTTTAATTACTTTTTTCAATGATTTACATAGTTTACCTTCTACTGCAGCTGTTGTAGCTGCAAGAGCCTCTGCAGTGTCTGCAAACTTTTCAAAATGCTTCAACTTTACTCTGTAACATCAAAGGCAATAATATAACAAAGTAATTTTCAGTATTGAAATTAATATGAAGATATATATTGTTATTAATACATCTTACACTGTTGAATTTATTAAATTACAAACTTTAGGGTAATTGTGAATATTTACGCATTTTTAAATGACATAATCCATCATAATTGCGATACAAAATTAAATTCTAAAAATTAAAGTCAACTTACACTTTACAAGCTGCTTCAGGCGTGTCAAAATCATGATAAAGATTTTCTATTTCCGTTAATTTATTTTCATCGAGTAACTGTAAAAAACAAGCATAATTACACGATATGTAAACTAATAAGCATTTTTGCTTCATTTAAATTCTAACAATGTATTTAAACTGTACAAATGTATCTAAAGTTTTTGATACGAACACGTGCATTTTTTAGGTTAAATGGCAAATTGAAAATTTTTAATAGAAATTACCTTGAAAATCGCATAACCGGCGGATGTTTCAAATAATACCAACATTTTGATTAATTTTTCTTTTCGGTTAAAAATATGGTATTAATCGTTTTAACAATTCTTACACTGATGACGAAAGACGCCACCGTCATAACTAGTAGAATATCACAATTCTCACATTAACGGATGTTGGCACTGGTGGCTACCGGTTTGTAGTAGCGCATGCGCGTGAATTTTTTTACAAGCGGAACAGTGGCGACATCGACAACAAGAAAATAGCGAAGAGAACAAACAGCGGCAATTATATTTGAATTTCAATTTTAAATCACTCCAGAAAAGCATGTGCTCAGCAAAATATATTGCTGAGTTATTCGTGAAATTAATTAAATAATATTTGATGTGTTTTCACGTTAATTCTCGTAATATTATTAATTAAAGAAAGTTATTAAAAGAAACCTCCGTATGCTACTTATAGCAATGTCGTGTGATATAAAAACTTTAGAGCTTTAGACTGTAAATCTAGTGACAAAACTATAATTCTTGTCTTGATGTAAGTATAACCCATTGACTTCCTTACATTGTTTACGTGTTATTATAAATAATAGTAAATAATATTAATTGGCGGTATTGATGAAACAATTGTATTTAATAGGTTTGCCTATAATATAAGTTTAACAGGCAAGATTGTCACATATTTCTATGTTAATGAGCTGACTTTGTTTATTTGTATACATAACAATACAGTTGAGAGTCTCATACTGAACTGAACATTTTGGAAATTCCAAATTTTTCGTATGATACATATATTACAAATTCTATGATGAATAAAATCATTGACTAAATACAATGTAGATCTAACATTTTATAGAATTTTGCGTCACATTCTAAAATATCGATTGGATGATGTTATTTCAAATATTTGTGATTTTTAAGCATTAAAGAAATAATTATTATAAAGTTCAAACAAATACCTGTAATTTCATTTTGTTTAGCTTTAATTTTAAGCACTTCGAATGCTTTAATTTTATTTTACATCGGTAACACTGAAAATGACACTAG
>KQ435789.1:782952-811520 GCA_001276565.1 Melipona quadrifasciata | reverse complement strand
TAAATTTGAATTTATTTTAAATTTATACATAATTTTTATTTGTATCATTTTATTTATCGAGCAATTTTTATATAATCGTTCTCTTTCTCGAACAAAATATTAATAAAAACGTTTAATAAAATGACGAAATTAATTCAAAAATTCAACAAGAATTTTAATTTTATATTTTCGTATGTATGTAATTATATTTTGTAACGTTATGCGACGCTAACTAAGACAAATTATGAAAAAGTAAGACTATAACTGTTTGATTTGTTTACAAAAATTTTTGATAATTATTAGAAGATTGCGATATAAATACAATATAATACAAAAAAAAAAAAAAAAACAAGGGACGATTCTCATTTTACTTTTCTAAATTAACGTGTCATCGTAATAAATAGTTGCAGAAGAAAAAAATAAAAGAGCAATAAAAAATAAGAAAAGTGAAAATCGATCAAAGTGATTGATATAAAATAAGAGTGGTGGTATGTGGGAAAATTCGAGGAACAGCGATCTAGCAACGTGGTTCGGTGTTGTACCCCCACCCCGTAACGAAAACTTAAAAATGCCGCCGCAGCGCAACCCGAATCGATATTCGCCAGCGTAGTCACGTGACACAGGCTCAACGGCTGCTGGCCAATCGGAGCGTCGCTAGAACGAAGTTTACTCTCCTTCTGTAACAGAGCGACGACACGACATCTAACTTTAGGTAACTGGAACAACAGTTCGCGACTGGCAGCGCACCGGTCTGTGTTTTGGCAATGTGTCGTTTTCAAGCCAGTTACGTGAGTGATTTTGTGACACGTTTAACTGTCGAGGTAGTGAACACGAGAACAGTATCGCAGCACCAACGTGTAGAAAAGGATCAATTTCATGCTTGACACGATTTGTTTGCAATTTGTTTTTATCCCGAGAGGACGTAACAGCGGTGTGAGTGTGGGTATTGCTGGATATTCGTATCGCGTCTGAGAAGAAAAAGTGATCATGTGGTAAGGAGTAGGACCGAGAAGGCACCTCGAGTTGAACGAGGAAAAGAGATCGGTACAGCGGGAGGAAGCGGTGTGGTGATAACAAACATCAAAGAGAGACAGAGAGAGAGAGAGAGAGAGAGAAAAGAAAAATTTTACTACACATCATACGCGCGACACGTAGTACGTACGCGTATGCACACGTACATGGGTACGCGCGCTTGCGGGCGCGCTTACAGATACAAGTACGTAATAACGTTATACAAACGCGCACTCGAGCACACGACGCACACGCGCGCGCGCGTGCGCGCGTGTGTGTATGCACTCTATAGTAGATGAATATATACACGTATTTGTACATATATAGAAAGAGAAGAAGAAGAGAAGAACGGTGTGAGGGAGGTTAAAGGAGGGCGCTTGTGGAAGGAGCGAGGGAACGGAGCGAGGGAACGGAGCGAGGGAGAGGAACATAGTGAACGAAGAAAGAGGGAAGAAAGCGAGAAACGCGTGGAAGAAGGGAAATAGGAATCGAAAAATACGATAGTGTGTTGCATGCGTGATATATGCAGTGTTTCTCGCGAAGAGTGCCGGAGTGCCGATCCGCGTGGGACTGAAGAAAAAAAGAAAAAAAAGAAAAAAAAAGATCGCAGAGCAAAACGATCGACGAACTTTCTCTCTTTTGTCTCGTTCGTTCGGAATGAGTTTACCGTTTACCAATCGGTGATAAATCGGTGAACGATCGGTGCGATCGGAGCGATCGGAGCGGAGGAGGAGCGACAAACTCTCTCGTTTCTCGAGGTTGAGCATCGTTGATCTTGAATTAACTTCTTGGACGAAAGAGAGTCGAGAGAGGAGATATCGCGATATACACTTGGAAATATGTATCGCGTACTTGGTGCAAGATCGTCGGATGCGACGAGGTAGGAGAGTAAACGGTGTACGAAAGGAAAGGAAGAGCATGGTACAGAGGTGCGAAGAGATGATACCATAAAGACACGAGTTGGGATGTACAGGGGTAGGGAAGGGTAGGGAAGGGAAGGGAAGGGAAGGGACACAGTGAGTAAAAGGAAACAAAGAGGAGGTGCGAGGTTTTTGAAAAACGCGTGTATGTGTGCGCGCGTGTGTATATATCAGTGGGCAAGATGGAGGAAAGTCAGCTGTTGATGACGGAACTTCCGGCATTAACGCCAAGCCGCGTTACGTTGCTTCACCGTTCGGGACATTATTATCAGTTACACCAGCCGCATCTGGCCGCGATACCGACGTCGCAGAGCCAGGAGATTCTTTACAACTCGAGCAACGCGCCGCATTATACCAGCGGTGGTGCGACTGGCCTACCGGCATACGCGCAAGGTCTCTCGTCGAGGCAACAACCGCAAGTAACTGCCCGCGGTACCGTCACGCCGAGCACGCACATCTCCTGCCTGTATCCGGAGATATTGGCGCTGATCTTTAGCTACCTCGAAGTCAGGGATAAGGGACGGGCTGCCCAAGTATGCACCGCGTGGAGGGACGCGGCGTATTACCGGTCCGTCTGGCGAGGTGTCGAGGCCAGGTTACACCTGAGGAAACAGGCACCGGCGTTATTCGCTAGTCTAGTTAGAAGAGGGGTGAAACGGATCCAGGTATTGTCGCTGCGACGCGGTCTCGGCGACGTTCTCAAAGGCGTGCCAAACTTGGAGGCCTTGAATCTCTCCGGCTGCTACAACATCACCGACGCCGGCTTGATCAACGCTTTCTGCCAGGAGTACAACACGCTCACCGAACTGAATCTCTCGCTGTGCAAACAAGTGTCGGACATCTCCCTCGGCAGGATAGTGCAGTATCTGAAGAATCTCGAGCACTTGGAGCTCGGTGGTTGCTGCAACATCACGAACGGTGGTCTACTGTGTATAGCGTGGAATTTGAAGAAGTTGAAAAGGCTGGACTTGCGAAGCTGCTGGCAAGTGTCCGACTTGGGTATCGCTCATTTGGCCGGCGTGAACCGCGAGGCAGCCGGTGGTAATCTCGCGCTGGAGCATCTGAGCCTTCAGGACTGTCAGCGGCTGAGCGACGAGGCACTCAGGCACGTGTCGATCGGCCTGACCACCTTGAAGTCCATCAATCTGTCGTTTTGCGTCTGCATCACCGACTCCGGCCTGAAACACTTGGCGAAAATGCCCAGCCTGCGCGAGCTGAATCTTCGATCGTGCGACAATATCTCCGACATCGGTATGGCTTATCTCGCGGAGGGTGGCAGCAGGATTTCCTCGTTGGACGTGTCGTTCTGCGACAAGATCGGCGATCAGGCGCTCGTCCACATATCCCAGGGATTGTTCAACTTGAAGTTGCTCTCGCTCTCCGCCTGTCAAATCAGCGACGAGGGTATCTGCAAGATCGCCAAGACCTTGCACGACCTCGAGACGCTGAACATCGGCCAGTGCAGCAGGCTGACGGACAAGGGACTCTACACCATTGCCGAGAGTATGAAACACTTGAAATGCATCGATCTTTACGGATGCACCAGGATAAGTACCAACGGTCTAGAGAGGATCATGAAGTTGCCGGAACTGAGTACGTTGAATCTTGGTCTTTGGCACGTGCGGTGATGGCTTTTTCTCGACCGTACTGCACACTATTTGCGTCCCAATGTTAATCGTACGAGCGGTGAACGTGTCTCCTCGGTGCCTGCGAAACGTCGCCGAACGCCACGCAGATTTTACACTTTGTATAAAATCCTCATTTAATTCTTCTCCCTTTCGCTTTCTTTTTCTCACCTCCCTTTGTCTCCTATCTTTCACATCACGTTTGTTCCGTCGAATCGTGCATATCCTCGTTTCTCTTGTTTCCTTTTCTCCTTTTTCCCTTTCCGATCACACGACGATTCTCCTTTCCTTGCCATCCTCGAGCGCATCGTGTCAAAGACAAAAAACGTTCACACTTTTCGATTATCAACGTTACGTGGCAAACACGCGCGAGTTAATCGTCGGTTCGATTAGTATGCTTTGTTCCTCAGGACGAGAACGTCTTTTCTCATACTTCTCACACTTTCAACGCTTCGTTCATCCCGCATTTACCGATGTGTGTACGCGTCACACACGGTAGGGGAAACAATTTCTGCAACTGATCCAACGAACGTTTCGTTCGTTTCTTTGATCGAACAACCTCACAACCGAAACTGAGTGTCGAAGACTTAACCAGGCTCTAGTCTAATACCTAATATCCAAAGCGTTCTGCGTTCGTGAAAAAGTCGCGTATCGAGCTGTTCCTTTCCCGTTCCTCCTCCATTTCCTTTCTTCACTTCTTCGCCAAGGGACGAGTGTTTTGCGCGTGTTTTCTTCTTTATACGTGCATATACATACGTAAACGCGTTTTACGTAAATCTTTGTCTCTTCAACGGACGAGGTATCCCCGACAATTTAACCAAAGTATTACACTTGATCGATTAGAATCACGTCCGTCTCTCAGTCTCGCTCTTTGCAATACGCATTTTGTACATTTCTGATCTCTCGCGTAAAGCGCTCTATGTACGCGTACATTTTCGCGTCTAGTATGTATTTGTAGTTGTAATACATACATGTGTATATATATATATATAATGTATATATAATATATTATGTATATATATATATATACGCACGTCCAGTAAATCGGTTTTCACTATTTTTTTTTTTTTTGTTTTCGTCATAATTGCGTTGTAATTGTTTTCGATTGATCTCTTTGTACGAACGCTATCGAGATTCTTTTCCTTTTCCGTTTACGCGTAAGGACTTGATTGTTTCCAGTTTATTATTTGATAAAACTATGTAAGTGAACTTTGTACAGTAGCGTTTTAGATTCGGGAAGTTTGCAAGTTATTCCTTAAGCGCCAAGTTATTTCTTTTCATTCGTGTGCCTTTCATAAACGTGTGAGATCGTTGAATTTGTTAATACGAATCGAAGGTTTTTCTTTGTCGACTCGTCGTGATCATCTGACGCGTATCATACCAAAGAATACGGAGATTAGAGAGTGATGCTTAACGATCGTCCGAATTCGTTCGTTCTCGAGGTTCGATTCGATTATTTTTTTTTTATTGATAATAGAGATAACGCTGGTAGAGGTATGCAATTCGTTATGTTTGTCCGATTAGCGAAAGTCGTTGCTTCTTTTTTCCTTGATGTAAGCAAATCTCGAATTTACTATCGTCACAGTGACTGAAGACTATATAGCGTCGTGGCACGGTGTAGCACGCGATTTTCTGTATAAATCGGAGCTACAAGATTCATCTCGTGTGTCTGTGTATGTACAGATTAGTCCCATAGGGGCAGACACGTTTCATACTTTGCGTATAAATAATAAGCTAAATTCTTACAAAAAAAAGAAAAAAAAAAAAGAAGAAGAAGAAGAAGAAGAAGAAGAAAACGTGTAAATACATACGAGCAAGGGGGCGGGGAGGGGAGGGGGGATGGAAACGATGATAATAATAAGCGGCGAGCGTGTGGAATGACAAAGTGTTATAATGAATTTTTCTGTTATCGCGAACCGCTTAGGCTTAGTTGGTAATCTGTATACGAATTGAAGGAGGTAAAGAGATATAAGGTGTATAGGTGTAAAATAATGCATGCACGTAGCGATAAAACAAAAAAAAAAAAATCAAATTCAACTTTCAATTTCCGTTCGTTCAGTTCGGTTCGATTCGGTTCGGTTCGAGCTACAATTCGGAATATGTATTAGAAGCGCATAACAACCTGCGTTGCTGCGTCAAATGCAGAAACGGAATAGGCAAAATCTCTTCGTTTCAAAGCATTCTATTCGGTTACGCGTATTGTGCCCGTCATATTCCGAATAATATTTTGTTTAAAACGAGCATCGATTTTTCCCTTTCCGATCTCCGCGTACTTGTGTACCACGCTTTTTCATTATTATTATTATTATTATTGTGCAACGATCGCTCGAATGTACACACCGAATCGAAGAATTTCTGACGCATTTGACTAGGTGATATTTACGAAATAATCGTTATTATCTATTTTCTTTTGCAATCTACTTTCCACGTTATTCTTTCGTTACATCGATCATCATTGATACAGGTGAAAACGAGTAACGACGTAACAATAAAGTAAACGACGAAAGAGTGAAAATTAAAATTAAGCAAACTTTCACGCACGTTTACGCGATCCTGCTTCTCTCAGTTCGTCTTCTTGGCAATTTTTTTTTTTGTTCAAGAAATTGACGATTTCTTTTCTTGCCGATGACTTGCAATCACGTGCACGTTTTAGCTTTTCTTTCTACGTTTATCTACAAAACGTATAATTTCCTTTCTATCGTTTATCTATAAGCGTATAATATTCGATAATCGCCTCGCGTGCAATCTTAACGCAAACGTTTTCATTTTCGCTTTTCGTTTGGTTTTTAAAGACGCCCCGATCGGGGCAACCGATTCCTCCGTTTTTATACCCTCTTTGTCCGTAAGGTGTCGCTTAGCTTGTACTCTTTTCTCTGCAACGAAATCTCCAGGCAAGGGAATTACTATCGACACGGGAAAGTCTGTACGATTCAACTCCACTTGTTAGGAAACAGGTAATTTATAATTAGGAGTTTTTTCGTATAACGGAGGACGAAGTCCAAACACGCAGTCAGATATTGACTAAAATTTGGCTCGAATAAATGGAGTTCGTCTGTGCGGAATTCTGCCGTACCGTTATTAAAAGATCTACGTATTTCACGTACGCAGAACGTGTACTGAAAACTATTAGCCTAGTACGTAGCAATTGGTAGTAATTATAAATTTCAAATTACTATGCTAAATTACTCGGTAATTTTTTGACACCTTTCTTGAAACAACGCGCTGTTCCTTCAAGGAAGATATATATTTCACGTACACAACGTTCACCGTAATAAGTAATAACAATTTACGGTGTTTTAAATAATTCCATTATTGGTTCAGTCGTGTTTCTTATTACCGATAATGCAAATAGGAAACTTACTACAGAGAAAAGCCCTAATCAAATGCACAGAAATTAGGTTCGAATCGAAAGCGGCCAATCGAATCGTTTGTCCAACAACACTGGGAAAAGCGCAGTCGGCGTATATTTTCAAATTATAATGTTCTTGTGCGTCGAGTTTCGTTTCGTTTCTCGTTCAAATGAAAAACATTGATTCGTTTCGTATTCGCAGCTCGCGATTGGTTCGTCGGCGATGACGAAATCGATGGTTGTAAATAATTTTCGTTCCTAAGTGTTATTTTATATACAGTTTGTGTATGTTACCATACATCATTGAAATCGAAGGGAATGCATGTGATAAGGACGTACGCTTGTGCACGCCTTGTTTTCGCAGGTCAATGTTTTTATGCCGAATGCTATTCGGAAAAGAAAGAAGGGCGAAAGGGTGGGGGGAAGAGGCGAGACTGCGCTCGATCGAAAAATTGAGAAATTGTACGAAGGAAAATAACGCGTACGTACGAGTCTTCTTGTTATACGGAACGATATGCGTAGATTCATCGCGGCAAATTCTGCCAGCGTGTGAGAAAGACGCGCACGGACAGACACGGCAAATATGTTTTATAATTTTTAATGATCCTCACTGTTGTCGTTGAACGTGTTAACACTGCGAAAAGTGATTGCGTTTTTGTTAATATTTTATAATATATTTCTTTAAATGTTAATACATTTCATTTGTATTTTTACAAAATATGTTTTTTTCCTTTTTTTCAACATCCCACATCAACACCCACGCATGCGCACGCACGCGATTGTTTCCACGAGGCTCTCGTGTATATGTAAAATTTTGAGATATTTCCTAATATGTTGTGTATATGTATATATATTTCTTTTACGTGTACCGCGATTCATTTGCACGTGTGTGTTGCAATTTGTTCTTTCTCTTTTGGTAACTTTCGAAAATTAACATCGAGATATCTCAGAAATTAGTAACATTCGCTTTTCTCGATATTGGTATAATGGTACGGAAGAATATATTCGGATCAGTTGCGATGATTTTTCCTTGTACGCGAGCGAGTATCGAATCGTTGGAAAGCTTTCCATTATGTTATATCGAGATAAATTGGTAACACGCGTATCGTTAAGATTAAATACTTATCAACATGATTGCATAGTATTTTTGGTGATAAATTTGTTGAAACCGTTTTTATGAAGTAAGAGCGATAATTTAATCGTTGTAATAATAGCTCTTATTGGTCTAACGTATAAGTACGCCAGTGATGTGTTCCTCGTAATTAGGATGCATTTAGCAAAAGTGCGAGTTTGTTGAAAGGCCTAGCAAGAAAAATACAGGTTTAGGAAATGTTAATTTCTCCAAAAAAAAAAAAAAAAAAAAAAAAAAAGAAGAAAGAAAAAAGAAATACAGGTTTAGGAAATAAATGATACTAATTTCTGTCGGTTCGTCGGAACACGAGTCGAGCCGTAAACTGTTTGGACAGCGCGATCAGTCTTGCGTAGACTCGCCAAGCGTACGTTATATCAGACCTTGTAGTTGGTATTGAATTAATTCGATTGATCGCTCAAAATTCGCTATACGTTCTTTTATCGCGAGATCAGAAAAAGAGCAAAGATGTTGCCGTTTTTGAATACACGTCGTTGATCAGGAGAAATCATCAATGATAATGCGAGAAGGATATAATTGCAATAATGGTAAGCCCGTCTTACGACGATCCGATGATATCTGACACTGCACGATATCATTTTCGTTGAATGTTTTCTTAAGAATTCGGTTTGGTATTTCTCATATCTGAAACATTCTTTTCGCGATGGTTTATAACACGCTCTCTCTTTTATAATATCAACCAACTCGAACATTAAAAACGAGGCGTTAACGTGTGATAAGAGTTCTTGGTCTTTGAGAATTGAAAATATTAAAAGAAAACGCCACTCTCTCCGTAATTTATAATATTGCGAATATCGATTTTCAGCGCCAATTCGTCGATTAACGCGAATTTCGCAATTTCTTAACATTTCCCCCTCTGAGAAAAAAGAAATAGGATTCGCGTTTCACGTTTGTAATCACCGATTGGAATCTAGAGCCTGGTATTCTTAACGTATCGATTTTTTTCTCCCGTCTGAACAATCCTTTTTTTTTTGTTAATACTGATCAAACAGGACCACGAATTCGTACCTCTGATTGCGTCTCTATTCTTTTTTTTTTTTTTGGTAGGGCAACAGGTGTCAATAGACCTGATACGCCACGTCGAACGGTGCCAATGCATAATAATTTCCAATAATTCACACTCCCAACGAACTGTCAATGCGCGACAGAGGGTGGAAGTTACGATCAACTAGCTGAATGTGTCGCGGATATTTAATTATTCTTCGTCCCGCATCTCCTTCTTCGGGCGGGAGAAAATTTCGTTTGGGACCGCGACAGCAAGAGCACGATTTAGGCGAACGGATTTAGGTTGCCGGTGTGACTGGCTAACAGGTTAAATCGGGGATTAGAACGTGGATAACTGATCGAGTCAGTCAGCCAGCCTCTCTCTGTGTGATGTCGCGATTGTTTCTTTGTTACTTTATTTTCCCAGCCAGCGACCTAAATCTGTTCGCTGTGTTCCCACCCCCAAGAATTGCCCCTATTTTGAATTTCTTTTTGGAACATATTTAAAAGCCTAAATTAAGCTAAATTAAAGGAGGATCATACTCGTGATCGTTGCAAACTAAATTTTGCAATCTAGACAAAAGAAAAAGTTTAAATCTAAATTCGACTGCTTTCTGCTACATTTGGATGCGAGGAACTGGCGTTCCTCTTTGTGCTTCGTCCCCCGAATGGCAACTTAAACGACAAATTAGAGTTGATTTGCAAACTAAAAGATTTCGGATAGTTAGAGGAAGGTTGACCAAACAAATTTCTTCCAGACCCATCTTTCCAAAACGTTGCTACCTGCATCTGTTATAAAGTTACTCTACCTAGATATTCTCTCTCCTGGCGAATTAAACTTAAAACTGCCGTCTGTCTGTTGTTCTTCCTTGGGTCAAGGAACTTGGTATTTCAGGTTTGATCTATAGCTATTTTCGTTTAAATGGGACGTTCCGCTCATAAAATAAAGCAACTATTCTATTTCCCACCTTTCTTCCCGAGTGTCCCCTCGACGACAATTTACGGAGCATTTCTAATTCACGTAACATTCACCCGTTGCATTTGACGTTGTAAAAGAGATTTTTCTCCCGTTGCAAAGGGATTGTAAAAGATCCGAGTTTACGACGGTGCCGCGTAATCTTCGTTGCGATCGGTTGCCTGCCAAGTTAATCTTGGGCAGTTTATTTACGAAGGAGAGCAAATGGAAAATAGACAGTCCGAGATGAACGTTAAACGGTCAGCTGAGTTGAGAACAGAGTGTATCGAAATTAATCAAACAGAAATGTAAGGAGTGCCAACTTGTTTTCTGTTCCGATCGACGATCGAAAGTCGTTCCATCCAAGTTGTCTCTCGATTTTTTTTACAAATTTCACCCTAGATGTTCGCGCATAACAGGAGTTAATTCGAAGAGAATGAATCCGAAAATATCGATCTTTTTTTTTTTCAGGATCGAGAGTCCCAAGTTCCTCGACTGGCTTAGAATTTCATTGCGTTATCGTGGGATTCCAAAAAGAAAAAAGGATACAAATGCCAGCTCCGGATTCTCACTCTCCGGATATTACTTGTTGTGATAAATACGAAAATGGCAGGGCGAACAGTTACAAAGATAAAAATTACGTCTATTAATGAAAACTAATGAAAGGAGAATTTGAGAGTGTGATAGGATACGCTCGTATTGAAGGTCGTTCACGTGCGATGGGAGGAAGCCAGAACACGCGCATCGGTTTTTTATAAGCGCCCCCGAGATCGAGTAATACGGGTAGAGCCACGCGGTGGTGACATTCCTCTTGAATGCTGGCTGGCTCACGCGCAATAACGCTTGCTACCGCGTTGTTCTCATGTGCTCGTAGCAGCAACAACTTCGCTGGCCGATGTTGCATGTCCCACCGATTCATATTGTCGCTCATACGTGATGCACCCGAAATCTCACCGTGCGCGTCAGACTCACTCTTTTTCTTTTTCATTTCGTTATAAAAACGACGTATTTATATAGTGGATAAAATACGTGACTCAATAGGTTGAGAAATCAAAAATTTCAATTGCCTCGTGAATCGAGACGACTCCACGTGCTCGAAAGTCTACCATTGAAACAGTCTGACATTGTCAGTGTTAGTAGTCACTTTTCTGCAGGGTGTGAGAGGATTTTAATTCTACAAAGGCGTAATTCGCGCAAGTACTCTCGCGACGTTGCATTTGTGATCAGTTTATCTAAATTTTTGTTTTTAATAAGAGATAAATTGCTCATCTCTTTGTTGGATTTCCTTGGTAGAATATACAATGATTCATTTATGTATATATATATATAGAAATAATTTATCCTAAGTGTGACATTCTGCGCGATCACTTTTATGAGCAAATCGAATTGATTATTTTTAGTTTTCTGAATATTCTTTCCGACATCGTTTCGAAAATTGCTTTTCCTATTACTCCTTAAAATCCCTAAATTATCAGTAGATTCTTCGTAGTATAATCCTGCTGCATACCAAATTCAACTGTATACTTGAACATCACCGAAATTGTAAAATTCTTCTAAATTCGTATTCGTCAACTATTATTTTCTGTCCCATTGAACGTGAGCATAAATAAAACAGCATCTTTGATGGTTTCTGTCTTGGATGCAGCATGATACATTATACCAACCACCGTATTGGAAAATTATATTCTCGAGACATTCCATGCTCGATATATTTTAGACCAAGTTTAACATTTTCACATAAATTTTAAAGGCTAAGAAAAAACTACAATACACTGCTCTTCGAATTTTCTTTGCTATCGAAATTACTGTCGCTAGATCTATACTGTGGCTGCTCTATCAGTTCTACAGAGGACTGTATTTTCCAAAATTTTCCAAAAGGAAGGGAAAGAAATATATATATATATATATATATATTTTTTTTGTAAATATCATCAATCAGAATACCTCCTGAACGTGTTATGTATTCTCTTATTGAATTACTTTCAATATTAACATATTGTTGTTTCCTTGTTCCGCCAATTTCGTGGAAGAGTGTCATTTGAACGTATGCCTTTGCTCGAGACTGTCACTTCTAGTTTTCCGGTTTTCTTGGGACCGGTTCAAGTCCAAGGAAGGACTCGCGCAGAGAGTGTGAACAAGACTATGCAAACAGTATTGTGTCTTCTTGGAGGAACGCAGTCAGAGTGTTGAGGACTGTGTCCTGACGATAGCCAGATATATAGCTGGATCCAACGATTCCGACCGAGTGTCGGCAACCCCGGCACTTGGACGGCCTCTGTCTCGGTTACTGGAGTGGTTCACGATTGACGCAACGATGCAAGTTAAGAAGTGTTGCTCTCGAGTAACGCGACGATGCTATACCGCAGAAAGTAGTTCGTGACAGTCATCAACGGCTGACCGGGTCATGTGTGACTAGCCAAAGAGGACAAAATGGTGTTTCAGATTTAGGGTGTTTGGTGAGCCGAAGATATGACAGTACTCTGCTACTTGCAATAACACAATGGTGTGCAGCTAACACGATCCGTGGAACAAGGAAGTTCTAAGGAGCATAAGAAACGAAACTTACACAGACACAGTCGTCATAAGGTTGAAGAGAATAATAAAAGATTGATCAGGCGCAAACTGATGTACGACGTACTATTTTTCGGTTGACGCCAGTCGAAAAATTTCCGTACAATTGAATTTTCTCGTTACATCTTTTAGGTACAATTGGTACAAGCGTAACATTGTACGTGACCAGGTGTAGGTTTGACGATCGAATTCCTTCATCCTCGAGTGGTTCTTCATTTCAGAAAGACCTAGATTTCGAGCTGCCCTCGAAACTGTATATTAATTCATTTTGAGATCGAGAAAGGTTTTCAATTCGTTCGAGAACAATTTCGGCAGAATTTTTGACGAACGCGTCGGAAGAACTCAGCTAAAGAGTTGTTCTTTGACGCGTCATTGGGAGAATTTTCCAGTTTGACACACGCCGTTATTTGAATGGACTTAACACGGTGGTACGGACTGTAAGCCAAAGCTGTCAATGGCATTCAGTCCGAAAAGGTTTACTCTGTGCACGACGTCAATGTCGATTTGTCCAACGCGACCGAGCGCGCGAATCGTGGCGCGGAATCTATCGATCAAGCCGAGTTTACCGCCACCAGTGTGTGTTCGTGGCTCGCTAATCTTAGCGATCCTAGATGGATGCACGCGTCTCTGTCGATGACCGTAATGTCTGATCCGGTGTCGCATTTTTGTAAAACGCGTATTTTTCCCTACGGATATACATAAATAAGCGTAATGCTTTCCAAGTTTTATCAATTGTTTTTTTTTTTTATTTTTATACCAGTGTAAGCTTCGATGTTAGATAAATCGACCATCGTAATTGGTAGTTTGATTTCACTTTGCGGTTTGTTTTCTAATCTTAAGTTTAGTTACGGTTGCGCTTGTAACGTTCGTTAGGATGAAACGATTGAACACCGTAATGATTTATCGAAAAAAACAACAAACACTTAAACTAAAACGCAGACACGAGTCGCGAGACGTTTCGAATTTCGCGGCTTTACAATTGACTCCTGGCGCATGCGTCAGCCCGCGCTCGCGCATGCGCAGTTTTTGACAGCGACTTTGAGAATAATTCGTACGCCGTTTGCGAACAGTTTGCTAATGCCAATAATGACAAGGCAAGGATTTTTAATTTTCACTTCCAATTTGGAGCCTTGCACAAAGATCTAGGTGAATTTTTTACGTTTTCTTTTTCTTATTTACTTTGTATCATTAAAAAAGTGACTCTATATATATATATATATATATATATCATATCATATCAAAGTTTTTTTGAAAACATTGAGCGAATTTCCACGCACTTGTTAGCGTGCCTTAGCGAGAGAAAAGTGAAAATGGACAATATCTCCAGTATTTCATGCATCTTATTTTATATTCGACATCATATATTCTGCTTTCACTTTCTTGAGAAAGAAAAATTATAACTATCTTTTGTCGTATCCCTCGTAATAACAGCCAATTTAGCATATTGTTAGTATAATATCGTTTCTCGAGAATTTGCAACTACGATGATATATTATTAACGTATCGTGAAATAATATTTGCTGGATTTGCGTGGACCATTTTGATAATAGACTTTTCACCATGTATAGCAAGCAATATGTAATAATACCATTTCCATTGCAGAACAGAATAGATGTTAACTACAAATAAACACAGTTCATTAATATATATATGAGATAGTGATAAACACTTTTAAGAGCAAATTGTTTTGTAACCGATACTCTTCTCACGTACGTAATTCGTTCTGATTGCTTTTAATTTGCTCCACAGACCACAATTCCAACGAATAATGGCGGTAATTTCAAACGTTTTGAGACGAGCGTAGACTACGGATTTTTACGGACTATTTATAGGAAATTTTAAAGTGCACAATTGCGCAGAATATGGAAAGACGTATAAAATGGCACCACTTAATGTGTAACACAAACACTAAGATTCAGTTATTTTTGTTGTATTCTCAAAACTGTGAATTTGCCCAAAAATTTCCGATTAGACAATTAGTTGTGAAACGTGTTCGGATTAAACACATAACAGCGTATCTTTTTTCAGTGTACATCTGTTTCAAAAACGGTAGATTTTTCATATCTATGTTATATAAATTCATCTTCAAAGGGATAAAAGGTAAACCGAACGCGAGGAGACAACGCGGAAACTCCTGCAAACATTCGAATATTTTTATAGAAATCGCGGAAACCAAACGCCACTTCGTTCCAATATAAATTTCATTTGTAGAAGCACGACACAAGTATACATATAAGTGCAATAAATTTAACATTTTTGTTAACTGCAGTAAGTAACTTTCCTCAGGGGAAAAAGGATTTTGCTTCTTTTACAAATACTTAAAATACATATAGGAGGTTTGTTCCATCTAATATACTATGATCAAATATTCTGTCACTTATTGCATGTATTAAAACAAAAAAAAAAGCAAAAAAAAAAAAAATAGTTGAGAAAAGGAAACATTTGTTCATACAAATTTAATAAACGAATGAACAGATAAATCTAAAAATTTCGTTCATTTACTAAGAAGGGAGACACCGCTACGAGAAATTAAATTGCAAATTGAATTATATTTCTTGTAACTGGGGAAAAAAATCTTAAATCTTATACGTATTATAGGTATGTATATTATCTCAGGTATAAATATTACACTTAAAAAGAAATTTTATCGTTTTATTTAACTGACTTAACTATAATTGTAGGAAGTGTAAATAAAAATAACCGCAATAGGATTTATTGACACCGAGTTTGGTGAAGATGAACGTCTAGTATACCAAACAACGGAGAATGACACTGGTACACCAGGAATTACTGAATGATAAGAGTGCGTCTTTTGCTATAGTAATGTAGCAGCGACTTGGGGCTAGCAAGAGTGGTAGTAAGAGTAGTTGAATTAGGATTTGCTGTGTCATAAGGGTATGTTTGTTGATACATATTACTGACGCATTGTACTCCGATTGAGGGTAATCACGTGGAATAGATATTGATGTTGACGAATTAACGTGCACGGCACAGTTAAATTATTCGTTTCTGTTCGAAATAAAATTCTATTGAATTTTTCCAGCTACGAGTTTATTTATTGTTTAAGCAAATGACATAACTGTTTAATTAAAACTTATCGTCGTATTTCTGTTGGAAATATTGAAATTACTTTTATTCCCTGAACGTTTGAAATAATTGTTCACCTTTATGTTATACTATTATGTCACTCTCATTCCTTTTCTTTTGTAGTTTTGAGTTTTTAACTTTGGTTTTTATTGGTTGAACTTGATTTTCGTATCAGAGCAATAAACATTCAAACATTTGAGGTTCATAATTTTGATTTTTCAAAATTGGAGATTTATTAAATTTTAAATGTGTTATAGCTTCTTGGTTTGATAGGTGAATTAAAACTTAGCATTGCACAATAGTGTAAGACATCTAGGTACATTTAATTTAAATCTTTGCAGTAAAACTTTAAAGTCCAACTATAAAGTCTGAAGCCTTTGGCTTGAAATAATTTTTCATCTTTCCTTTGAAAAAATATCAAGTCTCTCTCCTATAACGTGCCATACTATATCATTTTAGTAGGGGATTTCTATAACAGTTTTATAACAATGGGGTCTTTACGAACGAATGGATGATTAAAAAATGGACAAAAATCGTTAGGAATAATATTAATTTAAGGCACCACGATTGATGCACTATACCACAGAGCCACGAAACCACATAGCATTCAACTTGAAATTACAATACTACGTTTCAATAATAAAATCATCGAAATTTTCACAACGAATAGAGTAATGAATTCTCGCTAATGGAAATAATTTACATTCCATGCTGACTATTGCCGCAGAATTCAGCGGAATGTTCTTGCATTTTTCGATGAAGTGTAATATAGCAACCTGTTTAATTAAATAACGAATATTCTCTTTTTATTATATAACGTGTGTGCTTTCAGATTAGTACATTTAAGTAATCTTTTAAAGAATTGTTCAATTTTATTACTTTATCGTACGTTCATTAATGTCTGTAAAACGATACAAAAAGCTATTTTCTCAGAAAAGTTTCTATTTTTATATTTATGGGTAAGGGGTAAATTTCATTAACATAAATATTTGCATAAAATTTACATAGGAAATAAATAAATATTCATGTAACGTTCAAGACAGTGTCTGTGTGAAGGAAGCAATACAAAAAAAAAATTCAACATTATGAATAGTTCACATTATGAATATTTATTCGCGAGAGAATGCATAATGAAAGATCTCCCAAACGTTGCTGGCGTAGAATTGCCAGGCATTAAATCGATTCTTGATTTTTCTTGAAATTGACCCAGAAGTTCTAGTAACTTCTTTCACTTGTAAACTAGAAACCGCGTGTTTTTCCATTTTTATATCTCGTTTCGTAACTTTCGTATTTTGTATTTTGTATTTCCTTCTTTCTTTTACCTTGCACGTTCTTTTCTCGTCGTTTTGTGAGTCCCTTTTTCGAATCCGCTAATATATTTGAAATTTTTATGCTGATGATCTTATTGTATCAGTTCCACGTGTTTCTCGGGCGTTGAATGCACAATTCTCTGCTTGTTCAAGCCTTTAACTTACAACGAAGGTGTTTCCTATTGACCATTCTCGCCTCTCTTTTCTTCTTATTTCCTTCTTTGTTCTGCGTACTGTCGCAAAATAGTCTCTGTCACATTTATCGTACTCTTCTTTTTTTCCAGACATTTAACGCCTCCTGTTAGCCCATGTTCTCCATGTTCTTCATATCCGCCTCTGAAACTTAATGCTTTATCTACTTGCATTTTCGTTTAGGTTTCAAAGTCAAAGTCTTTTGTCTTTATTTCTTCTAAACCCAAGGCGTTCGCGAACTCAACACTCGAAAAATCGCGTCTTAAAAAAACAAGAACGTACTTTGGCCAGTAAAAAATCTGTGACGCATATGAGTCGCCAACACTTTTAGAAAGTCCTGCCTTAAAAGATTCGAATATACATACCTGGAAGTAGCAAGCATTTCTAGTAAAATCAGAGATATTTTTCTTTTTTCTTTTTTTGCAAAGGAACGAACGTTGTTTGTTCGTTTCTTAAATGAATCCACAACACGTTTCGTCTGTTTTCCATTGTCACGAAATTTGACAATCACGCGCACGTGACGACGAGATGAGTACAAAACAACGCGTAAAAGTATTGGCGCGGCGGAGATACGTTTTTTAATCAGAACGTTACTTACGACAGGCTGCTTTCTTCCTCGGCACGTCTAAGTAGACGAGTAGACTTCTTTGGTCTGAAACTCTTCTCGCGCTTTTTTGCTTCCTTGCTGTTTATGCGTTCTGACGACAGAAACGGGGTTCTTGGGAGCCTCTGAAACGGATACAACGGACGTGATAGTTGACACAGAGAGAGAGAGACAAGTTCGCGGAAAGCTTAGGGAAAAGTTCCCTTAGAACAGAGATGCAGCGTCTGAATAACGAAGTTGCTAAATTCGTTTTCTTTACATCGTAGTTATTGTTGTGGATTTAATCCGGGGGCAAGCGAGATTTTTAGGTCGTGGCGCTAATCAAAGATGGCGGATACTTGCGCACTTTTAAGATTCCAAGAATCTACAGAATGCACATAATATTCGTACGAGACACTCGAGATAGAGTATTTTTTATTTTCGTATTTAGACGATGAAACAACACTTCTATTTAAGTCCCAGGCTTTTAATTATGTTCGCGAACATATGAAATTGCTAAAAGTGAGCTTATCTCACTTTAGATGCTCTGTTTTTATTCTTAAGTTCGATTGATTTTGTAATTTCACAATTTCACTGTATATTGTCACTAACGAGACAAAGTAATCTTCTTTGTCAATACGAGCGCACTACGTATCTTCTTATCGAATCAGAAACTTTATTGCTATATTAAGTATTGCAGAGACGCTGAAACGGCGATGAATTTTTGGAAGTATAAAGTGTGTCAAGTACAAGACAAAGATTTACAATCCGTTTGCAATTACCAATAGTAGTTAATTATACAGATTGGGATTCTTCTTTAATTTCAAAGAAAACTTCAGGAAACAATTGATGAATTTGATACTGGACGTGTGTTAAATGGGATTACCTAAATATCCGTTTTATTTTTCCTATGAAAAATTATTTTTCTTCGAACAGAAATGCAAAAGCCATTTCCATTTTGAAATAGTGCAACTCGCCGGAAGATTTTTCATACGTTGAAAACTTATTTGTCTCCTGTTTTCTTTGCGATACACACATACACATATATAATCGTATATATATAGCTGTAAATATATGTACATACACAGCCAGAAAATATGCCGAAACAAATCGACCAAATATAACGATTGAACAATGTACGTAGAGTGTGGTAAGTACGCGATGAACGAAGCTATTGGAGTTCAGATGGACTTCGCGTGCGCAGTAATAACACACGGATGAAATTCGGTTGTTTCTCATCAACACCGGGCCCATCAACCTCGTCACACACACACACACATACACACACACACACACACACCAATCCCTCGTTATTTCATATTTATCGCTGTATAACGAACAAATGTATTTACATACTTATAATTAATCGTGCATGTCAAAAAAAAGCAAGCGGGAGAGGGGGAGCGGAGAGAAAAGGTTCCTATAATTCTCAACGAATGGATTCTCGGTGGATCCACTTCAGGAATTATTTACAATAAATAAGCAGCATTTCCTAATCGACGAGGAGGAACAACGACGACGATGTTTCCACCGGTTCTTTCATTGAATGTATTTGTTATTCCGTAATGCTTGTACGTAATGGAAGAAGAAAAGAGAGGAAAAAGAAGGAAGGAAATGAAAAGAATTCCTTAACAAAATGTCCGACGCGCGTTCCAAGCAACCTTTTATATTATAATTACCGAGTAATACCGATAACGAGGAACGTTAATATAACAGGATCTAGCCAAAAGGCTGGTGCATTGCGTAAAAGTCTTTGTTACTTCTAATTGGTCGAACGAGTATATACCCAGTGTATGCCGTTTTAGAATCGCCGTGAAATACGCCATAGGGGTTCGTAATAGCAAATGGGAAGAGAAATAACATCGAACGATGTGATAGAGGCCGACAACTCGCGTACCGTGGAGATCTTTCTCGCAGATCTGTCGTCGCGAAATTTTCCTTATCACCTTGATGTTTTTATCGGGTAGAACGAGTGCAGCGTATTTGGAATATTGTTATTAATTCGTATGAGTATGAAGAATGAATGTACATGCAGTAAGTAACAGCAACCTCGTACATCTTCCGTAACAGGATTAATTGCAAGTTTATGCCGAGATCCACCGAATTCTATTTAGACACGTTTTTCTACTGTAATATAATATTATTAGTTTATTCGACGTGAACATTGTTAATGGAAAATGATATACTATGTGTTTTGGCCATTCAGGAATAACATCTTTGTTAGATGTTATTTCAATTATATATAAACGAAATCAACATCTGTTGCTTAACAGTGATTATTATTATTATTATTATTTAAATCTATGATCTTATCATCCAAAATGATCAAAAAAGTCTAAATCATCATCATCAGGTGTTGTCCTTGAAAGGGTTACAGCTCTCACTGTGACATTCTTAATATTCCATACAAGGATCATTAAGAAAAGTCATGCCGATCAATTCCATAAATTAGAATTACAAATGCGAACGTTAATTTTTGAAATTAACAATTATTTGTGGAATTAATAAATAAATGAGTAAATTCGTGAAAATTACATCTTTGTGGATCGCGGTCAGCCGTGGATATTGAATTCATGGATAACGGGGGGTTCTACTGTAACTTGAAATATTCGAAAGTGATGCTTTGTTTTATTTACACACTTGCAATTGATATTTACGATTAAAATGATTGTTCCTACGTTGTGCCATGATTAAATCACGAGAGAGAAAGTAACTTTGTTATCTACTTTGTTTTTTTAATTCAGTAAAGTGAAGGTAAAATAAAATAATGCAAAAATTATCTACACCAAACACAATTGCATTATCATTATTTTTCAATTAGACCAAAGTTGTATTTTACCTAGATGTTTTACATGTATTTATTATTATCGAGAGTTTGAAATATAGAACTTTATCAGCTATATCTAGGATACGACGCGATTTCGTTTGCCTCCATCCTCTGCTGTAAATATTTATTCGCTCTAACCCCTTCACTGGTGTCATTGTGAACATAATTCAACAAATAAATTAATTAATTTTGGAATCTCTAATTTTATTTAATTTTGTTGCTAATCTCTATCATAAAGAATGTAAAATCAAATAGATCAATCTTGATAATCATAAACTGTACTATAGTCAAATTACTACAGTCACGGCAGTAGTCCAACGATACTACGAGGGTGAAACAAACTGGTATTCCAAATATGCTACACTTTCTCTACGAATTACCCGCAATTATCGACGATCAACGTCTGTTTCACTTACATTAGCTGTCACTGTCATTTCCAAGAATGAAACAAGCGAGCAAAGCGAAAATTGCTTTGCAAAGAATCGAAAACGAGTAACGCTGCAACGTAACTCCCAAAATATCAGAAGCCTGTAACGTTTTCCAACAATGCATATTGTATCGCGATCTGTACGTGTATCCTGTATGTGTCTCGATATAGGAAACAATACCGATTATCGTACCGTCTTTTATCACGTGATTGATTTTTATCATCGAGCCCCGTATGTTCGTGTTGCAAACAGATATTACGCGTTTCGTATTAAATCTTATTAAAAAAAAACTTACGAACGCGTGAAAAAAAAAACGCGAGTGAACATTTCTAGCCCGCTTTCTCGATTCTCTTATTCGCGAATATTCGAAAACACGCAGTTTGTTCGTGGTATTTCATTTTCATCGAAATTCTGTCGATTTGTGCGAATAGCCATTCGAATGGAAAAAAACGACGTGTTTTCCCCCGATATGATGATACACCTTCGTGCGTTGACTTTATCGATCGAGAACGATGCGATTAATATTTGTATCAAAAGGTATTTCATATTGAAATTATAAATATAGAATGTACATTTTCAGCTGCAACAATGTGGAATCTCAGATGTATGAGAGAGAGAGAGAGAGAGAGAGAGAGAGAGAGAGAAAGAGAGAGATATTAATCGTTTCAACCGATTGTAATTTTTTCAAGTCTGTGCAACCTGTTCGTGTAAAAGATATTTCGTTTGTTCATTTTCGCTCCTTTCTTTCCAGAAAACAATCGAAAAATACGCGCAAGCGTTGAAACAACACGTCGCGATAATGTTACGTTTTTAGGAGAAACAGTACCCGTCGCGGGTTCGTTCGTGAAGTTCCCGCGTGTGACGTATGTGCGTATACGTTAATATTTACGAAGTTCGCGATGGTTCGATGAATAATCAATTTTTCAAAAAAAAAAACAAAAACAAAAAAAAAAAGAAAAAAAGGCAAAAATTGCTTTATATATGTATACTTTTATGAAAAGTAACGAACGCTCGAACTTCATCAACGTCGAAGAGAGAGCTATGTGCTTGTAAAATGGTCAGTAAGAAAGCGCGACAATATAACCTAAAAATCATAACCTAAAAATACGGAAGTATGCAAAGAGGAGAGGGAGGAAGTGTGTACGAGTATATGAGGAAAAGAAACGCGATGAATCGAAATGTCTCAGCTACGTTTCAGGCTATTTTCATTGTTTACTGTTGCATAAGCTTTTATATAAAAAAAAAGGAAAAATAGAAAAAAAAAGATATGAACAACGGATCGGAGTGGCTTCTCGGCGCGCCGAATTCAAAAGCTGATTATACTCGCGAGCTATATACTAGGTGAAAGAAGATGTGCGTTCGCGATGCATGCGTGATGAATTCAATTGCAATTCCGTTGCGAGGCAATATCGTACACGCTATAATCAACGAACGTTTGTTTGTAATATAAGAGGGACGCACGATGATCTGTAACTAATTACAGCCCCGTAATGAGATTCATCGATCATAGCGCTGTACCAAGCCAATCGATTTATTATTTATGAATTGTATAAGAAACCTGTGATTGGATATTTACGTCTCCCTTGTCGCTTTTGCTTTGGTTCGTACGCAAGGTATTATATCATTTTCTGAAAAAGAGTGAATTTTGAGATCAAAATATTTAACTCCTGGCGCTGGCAACTGATTGGCGGACCATAACGAGTGACCAAACCGTGTACAATAATTCGTCGCTTTCTTTTTAAACTCCGGGGGCTGGGATAATATCACTGGATAGAAATTACTAGAAGTAATAAATTTATTATTTATTTTGCTCGGGTTATATTTAAATATATTTAAAACTGAGAAAATATCGCAATTTTGGAGCAAAAAGAATTTTGCGTGGCGCGTCACTCCAGCGCCAGAGGTTAAAAAGAAAATGGAAATTATTCGAAATTATTCGAGGATGAAATGAAATCGTTCTTTTATTTTGTTTAATCCTGCTACGTTTCTCTTTTCTAATTAGCGAGAATTGTTAATACGCGTGATTTCTGTATATCGTTTTCGAAAGAAATGAAAGTCTCTTTGCGTATAAGTGGAAAAATATTCAGGATCACAGCAGGGTTAAATCAATATAGTGGAATAGTTGCATACGCTCAGTGAGAAGAAATTGAAATTTTTTTCAATGAAAACGTGTATGAATATTTTACGCAATCTTCTAAGGAGGACTGACCAAGATTCTTTTTACTGGGAATGTAAATTTCAAAATCGTCAGCGGCTGCATCGAATCGCATATTGTAATGCTGTTTTGTAATCAAACTGAACGTGCTTGCGAAAGGGAGCAGTACAATAATTCATTAAGTGTTAATCTTCTAAGTTTGTGAAATAGCTGTACAAACCATTTACCTACAGTGCAATTTACAGAACGAAATGTAAAGTGTAACGTGTGTGTCGAGTATGACTTTTGTTTTTCACGAAACATACTTAACATGTTATGTTTATTAAAACACGATCCTGTCGGCAAGTAGGAACGAAGGAATTAACTGATGTTATATGTAATAACGTGTTGTCAATTTTGTTTGAAAGCTTCTAACACGAGCTATTGACACGAACGTGACAATATAATAATTGAATAAAATACTTTCTAAGGTTGAAAATCGTCGAGTACAACTTCGAGTATACGAATTCGAATTTTATTCAAACGTCGAGAAATGTCTGTTTCCCTTGATTCAACATTTGACAATAAAGCTTCTTAATCGCGTGAAGTATCTTATCACCGAGTATGAAGCAGTCGTTCCTTCTTTTATCTCTTGTATAAAAGAAAACACACGCATATTAACACACATATATAAAAGTGGAGAATGTAAGATTTTAAAGCACAAAATCGAGGAATTATCGGCTTCTTTACGTTTACTACATCTTTCTTCATAATTCTTTTTTATCTTTGTTTTTTTCTTTTTTCCTTTTTTGTTTGTTTTTTTTTCGACGATTACATACCGACAACTATTTAGATAAGAAATGAAGATGCGATGGGTGTCCGTACGAAGTAAAAAGGAGCTTTTCATACATCGTAAATGACAATTCGACTGGTCAGCACAGTGAGAAAACACGCTAAGGAAATCGAGAGAGCACGCAAAGAGAAAAAAAGAACTTGCGAGAAAAAAGAAAGAGAAAGAAACGTTCGACTATCGTGTATGTACGTACGTTCATTGTAATTGTATCAGCGTGAAGAACTGAAGAGGAATTCGGCCTGCTGATCGCTCCGTCCGTGTCGCACTTTGTAATTACGTACTGTAAATAATTCAACGACGAATATGTTAGCAAATACACGCGCATTGTGTGATTGTAAATACCAGACGTGAAGAAGATGTTTGTTAAATATAGAATACGTTACGTTTTTCAAAATCGTTCCGTTTGACTTTCTCGAAAAAAAAAAAACTTTTCTTCCGACCTTTGGCATTTTCCCCCATTTTTCAGATTTTGCTCACTTGTGATCTTTGTAAAATTTCGTCGAACCTGGGATGAAACTGGAAGAGCTGATCGTCCACCCAATCAATGGTGAGTACCAATTTTACTTTATTCAGATCATTACATAAGCCAGCAACTTATGATACATACATGCGTACATACCATGCTGATTAACATATTCAGATTGATGATGCAACCATCACGTTGTTATTTAATATTTCTAAGCATATGCATCGTTAATCGAGTCGAGTCGCGTTAGTCTATTGATAATATTGGTGTGTGGTTCGTCGATTTCGAAAAAAGTTTCGTAAGACACGCTTGTCACGTTAATTGTAAGAACAAGAAATATAATTAATCTAATAATTATTTGATAATAGCTACGTATATAGTGGTTTCTAACGCGGGTGTTTAATAGCAATCGAATAAATAAGCTTTCGAGAAGATAAACAGAATTGATAAATTAGATACGTAATTAGTAATTAGGCACGAGATTAATAAGTTAGTTAACAGAGTTGATGATTAGTACAAAATTGAGTTAGATACATCGAATCTTCTACATCAACACGTTGAATATTTTATTTTAAAGGTAGCCTAAGTCCATTTTTCAAAAAAAATCAAGCTAGCTCTTTTAATACTTACATTTCTACGTTATCTTTTTAAACAAATTGTAACTAATATATTTAAAATCACTACGATTTTGTCACAAAGAAAATTAGCTGGTTAACAGAATGAAAAAGATTTTTATTTTGAAGGTGGCTTAAGTTCCATTTTAAGAGTTTCAAACTCCGAAGTATTATATATTACGCAGTAAAATTTTATGAGATAAGAGCTATATTTTTTATCATTAAAGTAGTAGTGTTCGTCTAACTCAGATAGTGATTTTTTTAAATAACAATAATTCCATTAAATATGGAGGATTTCATTTCAACTAAATCTCTAGAGGACGCGGTTCTTAGAAGGTTAAAAAAATACTGATGAAGAAAGGGTAAATGTGATGTTCTATAAAACATCAGTGAACGAGGATGCAGTGTTCAAAACTCTGGATTTACTATTGCGTCAAGTAAGACCAAGAAACTATTTATAATAATATTGAATTGACACAATTGTAATCGCAACACTAAAATACATCGATGCAATGGACTTTTACATTATATAACACCAGTGCACCATAATTAATTAATAATTAAATCGCTCACGCACACGCAAATTGGAGAAGAATGAATTATAAATTACGAAATATTATTTGAATGTGACATTTCTTTAATAGTGAATAGAAGTTGGATATTTTCTAATTTTACAACACAAAATTAAAAAGGTTGTTTCGTTATAATTTTGAAAGTGGCTTAAGTCCAAAAACGTGTTATTTTCTAAATAATATTTATCAAGTGCTAATTGGTAAATTATATACCCTTAGAAACACAAAAACGATATACCAATATTTTTACATTTGTCAAAACGCAAACCGTTGAATACCTGGATTTAAAGATAAATGAACTTGGGCCACTTTCAAAATAAACGGCTCATTCATACTTCAATCTGTTTCGCGTTCGCAAATTGCGATTTCTTAAGTAACGCTCTAACCTTGACCAATGGACCTCGTCCGAATTTGCGGATTCATTATGGCAAATAAAATTTACAACAGGACGCTTAACTAACTCACGAAACGTAATTTAACGTCCTGCGGCAGTCGTAAAAGTACAACAACCTTGACAATGACTGTTGAAGCAATACCGTTGATAGACAAAAATATGCCTAAATAGACGTTTGGAAATAGCCAGATAGAATCGGCGCTTCTCTCTCGAAAGGAAGCGGGGCGAGAGAAAAAGTCCCGTAAGAAAGGAGATTCGAAAAGATCTCTGGGAGTCTAAACGAGACTACCTGAGAAGGGACAAATCCCCGGTGCCGCATGTGATTAAGTCCTTTTCATAGAGCTACGGAATCCGAATCAAAGAAAGGAAAAAGGAGGAGAAGAAAAAAAAAAAAAAAGAAGAGGACGGTGGAGCAAGGGAGGAAGATGTAGTAGGCTTGGGTTCCACCGGGGAGAGGGAGCATTGTGCGAGATTTCTGCGAGACAAAAGCGCGGGGCATGGTGCGCGCGGGGATATCGTCCGATGTGCCGCGGCACGGCCCGGGGGAGTAGAGGGCAAAAGGGAAAGATGGGCATTCATCGCGAAGCAGCCCGCTCCAGGATGGACAAGTGAGCGGATTCGCCTGAATGTAGGAAACTACCTGAATGCCGCGCGCCAGAGTTTGTTTCCCTCGCCGTGCTCCGATCTCTTCGTTCCCTTTTTTCTTTTTCCCCAAACTGCCTACGCATCGACGCGAATTTTCGTTTTTCTTTCGCGTCCTTCCCCTTTCTTCCTCGTAGAGAAATATTAGATAAAGAGCTACGTTCATACCTGCGACAATTTTTCTCAAAAAGATATACACAGACCCATTTTATTGGAAGTGATTGAAAAATCTGATTGCAAAGAATATACAATTATACATTTACTTACTTACAGTTCGACGTTTTCGAACGATTCAAAAGGGCTGCAGTTCATCCGATTCTTTCGATAGCATAGAATCCAATTGACTTCCGAGTCTTTACTTCCTGAGTGTCATTTATAGCCTTCAGATAGCACTCTTGGTCCTTCCAGGGATTTCGCAGAGGATCCTTTGTGTCTGTTTTTCCTTTAATGCGAATTTTATCGTACTGGAGTATCCTGCAACGAACGTAAATCAATCTTTAAAATTTTAAAGTATTGTTTGTCACAGAACATATACGTATTTACACGTACATGTGAAATATATAAAATATTTGATTCTATGTTTAAGTTTTTATATGATAATATTCAAATTTCATATATTGCACGCGCGTGTAAATTTGCAAAGAGAGAAGAGAGCGCAAGGATCGATTGTACTTCCTCGCGTTCGTTTGATTTAACGATTTAACGAGAAGAATCGTTCATTGTCGAACAATCGAAGATTCCTCGCTTCGATCTTGGAATAAGATGCATCCATCGTACAATGGAACAAATTCCTAAGTTATTAGAACAACACTGTTCAATCCACATTCTCGGTATTGAAAAGGGTGTTCCCTGGAGTATAGCAGCCGAAACTACTCGACAAATTGCAACGTACATATACGTGCTAGTATACGTGTCGATCACATACCGCATAAGAAACAGGTGCAGGTAAAAATTCACGTAAAAGTGAGAGATGCAACGCAAATGGTATCTGGTCCATCAATCGAAGTGTGACAGAAAAATGTAAGTTAGCTTGAATCACGAACCGGAATTAACATTAATTAAATTTTTACCTTCTGATCGTACGTGATCACACATTGAGATTTCCATAGTTGCAACTATGCAGAACTATATTATTACGTATTACGTATTTGAAAGCTGGCTAACATCCAACAGAATTAAAGTCAACGTCACAAAACGTGAGCATATCATTTTGCACGCTACGGAAATCTCTACGCGCCAACAATATGGAACAATGTGTAACCACGCTATACCGCGATTCAGCTCTGAATTTATTTGGGATTACACGTAGATAACGAACTCACGTGGAAGTGGCGTGCAATACAAAAAAATAAAACGCATTGAATTATTTAGCGAATTCGCGGATTGACTGACATCGGGAGAGTGCAAAATTAGAATATCTGGGAGACTCACCGGAGTCCAATTTTGATAAGTGGCTGTCAAATCGCTTGCGAAAGGTAGCAAGTTTCGAGTTCAATTTTTTTTGCGCGATATATGTATCAGAAGCGACGCAAAGTGTCAAAGTTTCATCTCCGCGCTCGAATTGTAATATAATTCTAGAATACTAATTGTGATATTAAAAATATTCTACATACGCTAAATATTAAATTCAATTCAAATAAGCCTCTGTATCTTTCATGCGTCTCTTTGGCAACAGCGAACACTTTAGCAAATCATCAAGTTCTATTGCACTGTTGCTGCGAGATTCTCATAACGCACGCATAGATTACAGTTAGAAGGAAATAAAAAGGGAAAGAACGACACTCAATTTAAATTACTTTTGCGCGCGAATGTTAATAAGCTTATTTCATAATTAAAATTACATTTTCCATTGTTCATTTTGCAAGTAGAAATTAACCTCCTTATATAAAAGTGAACGCAATTGTGATACATTCGCAATATTC
>KQ435789.1:767742-782831 GCA_001276565.1 Melipona quadrifasciata | reverse complement strand
TTGAATGTTTTAAAAATTTTAAACATTCTATTAGTCAAACTGCATATTTTCTTGCTTGTGTACTTTGCTATCGAAACAAATACAAATATAGTTCCTACAGTGTACTTTATCTTCCATATTACTTTGGTATAAAGCTGATACTGTAGCACGCGTTAGAAATGTTGCGTATAATGAAATCCAAGAGCAAACATTGTTTTAACTATTGAAACGAAACAAAATGGTCACGTTGGAAGTTAGACGCAAAAGACCATAAAAAAATGTGATGACATTAAAATACCTGGAATTAATGATCTAGACTAATGAACTAATGATCTAGAATTAATTGAAAAACAAAAACGTGCAATCGAAAGTTACTCGAACGAACAAAATTTGGATTCTCTCAGAAAAAGAGAAATGTCAGAAATGTATATATTTCGGAATGCCTCCATTGTATATTTTTATGGCCAAGATCTTGGAATAGTTATTTATAATTAGGTACAATATAATTTATAGTTAGTTATATGTATTAAGTACATGTATTAAGTTAATTATACTATAGTATAATTTATAGTCAGTTACATATTTGCTTCAGAATTAGCACATAAGTAATCATTAAGAGATATAAAAGGATCTAATCTAATTTGATAGCTTGTACGTGATAAAAAAAGATAATGTATCAACGTTTTGCGGAAGAGCTCTTTCTCGATTCTGATTCTCGGTTAAAATTTTGTAATATTGCGCCGACAAGAATTACAAAATTAATGAAAACATATCGAAATATAAATACCATGCATTGTACTCGCAGTAAGAAAGAATCGATTTACTTATTTTTCAATTTTACTTTTTCTGTCTATAATCCAACCAACAGGTCAAAATAGTATTAGGTTTAGTCAAAATAGTATTGTGTTTTTAGGAAAAGTCTGCCTCGAAAATTAAAACGAGGATGTAATAAACTTGCTGGAGAAGTGGTATTTGAAAGATTGTTGCTACATAATAAAAACTGCGTGGTGTAGCATTACAGATGTTACGCGAAAAAAAGAGCATGGTGGAAGCCTCTTGTGTTTAATGAAGTTGCAGAAACGAGGAGGAAACAATTTCGTGGGATATAACAGAAACATGTTTCGATACGTATGTGAATATACGGGAATGCAATAACAATGATGCAATAATACGGTGATTTCAATCTGATCAAAGTATACTGCTTTAATGACTTTAATTGTCAAAGATACCGTTGATACCAATATTTTGATATATTCGTTTCAAGGAAGATGAAAATCTAAAAATAGTATTTTTGAAAATACTTCGAAGAAGAGAAAAACGCTCATATTCCTTCAATTCCTGCTTAACCTCTTGAACTAGTATGTAACTGATTCGCGGACCATAACGAGCGACCAAACCGTATATAATAATTCGTCTTCTTTTTGAATTCGTCTTGAATTCATCGGTATATCACTGGATAGAAATTACTACGAAGTAATAAATTTATTATTTGTTTTGCCTAGGTTATATTTCAATATACTTAAAACTGAGGAAATATTACAATTTTGGGCCAAATATTTTCGACGTGCGTGACACGTCATTCCAGCGCAAAAGATTAATATATATATATATATCATATTCCTGTAAGAAAAAGAATCTTCGAATTCTTCGAATCGTTTGATGGATTTTTATACACGATGCTCGTACGAAACTTGAAAAACTCCATCAAACGATTCTAAGAATTCGAAGATTCTTTTTCTCACGGGTGTATCTACATACGTACGTATTTCGATGGACAGAAACGTGCGCGCGCGCGAATAATAATTGTTATGCAAGTGTTACGCGAGGTAAAATCGAGTTTTTGAAGAGGAACGAAGTCGAATTGGCGAGATAAACGCAGAATTGTTCGGACGAACGTTAGACGTTTTGTTGTGCAGTGGCGGGCGGCCAACGTACAGGTGGGTTATATAAGAGTATTTTAAAGAATTCCGCCGGCGCGAAGGCTCGTCTTCTTTCTGCTTTAGTTCGGTTGAGCTAGCGCCCCGATCCAGCCCTGGCGCAACTCTTTTTTTCCCCGGGCCTACGGACTTCTACTTCGCGTTGGTAGGTTAGATACCTCTTTTTGCTTCATTGTACGTTCGTCAGTACGTTTTTGTGCACATCTTTCCCACTCCCTGGCTCTTCCCTCAAGCCGCCCTCTCTTCGGCTCTCTCTCACCCTGCGCCCGAGAGCGCTCGCTTTTTCCTATTTTTTAACATTTTCTTTTCTTCAATGCCTTAAAATGCAAAAATAAACGAGACCCCGACGGGACGGCATGGAATTGACCGCCGGCGAACGTTCCCGTATTTTTCCAGAATATTCACCGCGATTTGGAAAAATCAAATTTCTCTCTGGAAATGTTCCACACGGCGAGAATCGTCGAACCAGAGAGAAAACTTTTTTTTCCACGGTGTCTGCAAATTCGGGGAACTATTTATTCGATGGGATCCATGGACAATAGGAAAGCGGCCAGTAGCTCAGAGCCATCGTCTCTGCCCGTTCGGCTACCTTCCTCTTCGTCTCTCCGATTCTCTCTCTCACTCCCTCTCTCCCACTCACTCACTCACTCACTCACTCACTCACTCACTCTCGCGCGCGCGCTCCTTCTCTCTTTCTCTCCTACCCTTTTGCCCTCGCTCTCTCGTTCACCCAGTCTCGTAGCTTTCTTTCTCTTTCTCGTCGTTCGCGGCTTTCGCTCGTGCCGCTGCTCCTCTCTTCGTTCTTCCAACTGGGCCGACGCGAAACTATTGACCGATCCGTTAACGAAAAACTCGCGATTTCTACCATCGGCGAGCGACCGACGATCGTTCGGTATCTCAAGTTTCGCTCAGTCTGGTTTGCCGTTCGCGAAGATCGGCTAGTTCGTCGCGATCGACGACCGGCGAATTTATCAAAAATCGAGCAACGTTCGACCGTCGGTCAATACATTCCCGAGCGTATTTGTCGTCTCTCTCCTGAACAAGACCTCCTCTGCCGTCTCTTACGTTCCTCTCGCCTCCCTCATCGACGCTGCTACTTCCTCTCTTTTTCCTTCTCGCTCTCTCTCTTTCTCTGTCTCTTGCGCGCGCGCCCCTAACTCACACCCCACCCACAACTCCTCTTTACTCCCCGCTTGTTCCCTGCCGCTCGGCAACTCCTCCTCCTCCTCCTCCTCTTCCTCCTCCACCTCTACCTTGTGTTCCTCCCCTCCCCGTGACTCACCCTACGCGCACTCGTCATCCACCTCTCTCGCTCGTGGGTCCTCTCGCTCGCGCGCGCACCTTCGCTCGCTTCCATTCTCCCACTCCCGGTCGCTTTATTCGTCGTGAAACTTTTTATGTTGTATATATTAAAGGGAATGTATCAACCGCCTTTCTGTTAAAGCAGATATTGTCAAATTAAGGGGAATCAACGGTGGTGTACGCTCGTCGCAGCAAGTTGCACTTGCAACTTCCACCGTTTGAGCAAGTGTAACGAGCGTCTGCGTAAACTTCGCCCCGGCCCTCTCGCGTATTTTTGAGCCCTTAAGGGCACCAGCAGGTGAAAGTGCCCCGCCGAGCCTCGGAGACTTCCTTTCTTTCCTTCTTCCATTTCTCTTTCGTTCTCGTTCGTTCGTTTGCTCGTTCTCCCTCTCCCTGTCTGTCTCTGTCTGTCTATCTGTCTCTCTCTCTCTCTCTCTCTCTCTCTCTCTCTCTCTGACTCTTCTTTTTGTGTTCTTTCATTTCGCTTCTTTCTGTTAGACAGAACGTATGATCGGAAACGGTGAAGAAAGTAGGAAAGCTAGTAGACTTGTGCCATTCGCTCTGTCTGATTCGGTCGCTCCTTGTATTACACGGTACTCTGCTCTGTTTCGTCCAATATTCTTAATTAAAAACTAACGAGAAATTAATAAACGATCTAAAATCCAAAGCAATGTCTTTTAGAGAAGTTTAGAGGGAAGGAAAGTATGCGTATATTGTTTTAACTTAAGAAATCAAAAATCAGACTAATGTTTTCGTTTCGAAAAGAATCTTTGATTTCAAACTTCAATCTTAAGCTTCGTTTATTTTGTAGGCAAAAAAATATTGGTAGTTTTACGCATAAAACGATCGTAATGATGTCACATTATGCAAATCGTGTATGTAAGTTTCAATTCCAAGAATTGAATTTACTTTTTTCGTTTTACGTACACATACATATTCATGTCATTTACATAGGATTCAAGTGTACTTTTAATTCAGAACAAACAACATTTTCAAACTGTTTATGCACGGACGTATGTTTTCGTTAAGATAACACTAACAATTCGAAACTCAAGATAGTGATCGACGATTCTGACATTCTTATTTTTCTCTATTACGAAAATACTAAGGTCATTAATTAAAAATTAAATTAAATTAAACTGTAAATGATACGCTCAAATGTGCGTAATTACAATAATTATACATATCTAAATAATAGTTATGATAATTAATTTATACATCAATTAAAGAATTATTTAAAAACCGCATTTAAAATCACAATGATTTTGTATTATAACTATATGATTAAAACAATAATATAATTTTTCTGAAATTTGCAAAAATTACTTTTAAATCGCTGATTAAATCAATTACATTGAATATACAATCATTCCTATTATTGGATCCAATAGACATGAATAAACATTCTGAACTGAATTTCTCGGAATTCGTATAATTACGATTTCACGACGAGACGTAACTTCTTTTTTTTTTCTTCAAAGAGCAAATTGTATTATTTAGATTTATCTGTGGATTTCATTTTTCTTTAAGCTTGCGTTAGTCCTGACCTTTTCCTTCTGCCTGTTTTGTTATTAATTTCCAATTTATTAAAGGTAGCGTACATTAATTATATTCAGCAGCATGTGCGGAGCTTTAATAGTTCACGTAACAATCATATTGAATTAAATAGAATCCCATTTGCCAACGTTTCGCGACTCCTCTCGAATCATGCCATATTTTCGATTATACGCACTCACATAGCGACAAATAATTATTAATTATTTCTCTTAAGGTTTCATCAATTTCCATTTGTTCGTTGTATCTAGCAAATGAGTAAAATATAAGTATGAAATGAAGATATCCGTTGAAAACGAATATTCCATTCTGTCACGGATATTTGTACATATTACAAGCGTAAGTATATTGTGCACCTTACATATTGTGTACCACCCGAAGAACCTGCGACGAAGTATATGTTATAGTAGTTATTTTCTATGAGTAAAAAATTGCTCGCTAGCTGTTTCATTAGAAATTTTATTCCCAGCTAAAATAACTGATCGATTTTGCACGTAATGTAACCCTATATATTATCTTCCAACGGTGCACGAGGGTGCCTTGAGATTTTCAATTGAATGCGTCACAGGACGTCCTTCTGGTCTTGGCGTACGTTCTCCCTTGCCTATACCCGGACAGCCTGCAAAGTTACTGACTCATTAGCCTAATGAAATATTTTCTAGAATTACGTCGTCGATATTATCGCGGCTGTTTTCAACGTCACCGGCACGCTTGCCGCGGAACTTGTCGATTCAGAGAAAAATTTTTATTTTTCCATCGATCGTTAACGCGCGATCGGACGCTGTCCCGCGTGCACCGCGACAAGAATTTCCCTACGATCCGAACAAACATCGCGAACGGAAAATATTTTGTCGGAGGAGTTGCGTTCCACGCAACTAGTAACGCCATCTAACGTGACTTGTCCGAAATTTTCGACAGTCAGAAAATCGGGCGAAACTGATCGATGACGGTAGCGTCGATCGGCCGTGGATTCACGCGATCCACGCCAGTTGCCGATCGCCTTGACGTCGCGAGCCGTGCCATTATTTTACCGGCGCATTGTACGTATGGTATATTAGGATTAAAGTGGATCTCACGTTGTGCTTCGTTCGTTGGTATAAAGGGAATGCCACGATATTAAAGTCTGCAAAGCTACAGTGTCCCATGCGCCGATATCTTCGATACTGCGCGCCTCTTTCCTTTCTACTCCCTGTCGATCGGGTGGTCACTCCTACTCTCCACTCCCACTCTCGTCCTCACTTCGAATTTCTGTTTTAATTTTCATTTCGGCTAATTTCTCTTTTCCCACGCAATCCGACACGCTGCACGATGTAACGTCATATCTATTTTTTTTTTTTTTTCGTTTTTGTCATGCGTGTAGCAAGTTGAAATTCCGAGCTCGAGGATCCTTCGAGTTCGGAAGATTTTCAATTTTCATCATTTGCAGTACGTGATTGGTTGTTTTAGCTGTTTGACGTAACTGATTGTTTGATTATTATGCGATATATAACTTGTAATGTCTCTTATTAATGTTTGATTATATTTATTCTTCTTTTGAAAGAGTAATTTAAAGGAAATTATATTATTTGACATTGAAATATGATATCGGCCCAAAGACACGAATCGACGTAATTCCAACAACTGTTCCACTCGTATATATTTATTTAAATAACGTTCGTCGATTTTTTTTTAATAGTTTTGGTACTGAAGATATTTTATCTTTAATTTCCTAGAACTTCGCAGGATAAACGAATATAATAAAATTGGAGTTAAAATATCTTCAATTAATTTCATCGATCAACTATGTTACCTCATTACTTTCTTTTCTTTTGTGTAATATACGAGGAAATGATTCGATCTACGTAAAGAGGGATGTATATACGTTTGTCTCTGTTTTCTTTAATATGTTCTTCTGTTCTTAACTAAAAAAAAATTAGATACGACTTGTCCCAATTGCGTAACTTGCCTTGTATTTACGTATATAGGATACAGAGAGCAATCAGTTTCAGAACCTAACATCAAAAATAATTTGAAATGTAAATGAATTTCGTTACTTTAGTAAAGAATTCTTTTTGCTCGCTATTTATTTCGTTGAATAGAAATTTGAAAGATTTTAAAAACGATGCACGTACCTATTCGTAACAGAAAATCCGTAAATTTTTGCGAGTGAGTCGTTTAAAAGAAAGAAACACGCTCGATCGTAGTATGAAAGGGAAGAAAGATGAAAATTGTAGTCGTCGTTCGCGTTTAAATCAACGAAATAATCAACAGCGATGGCAGCTCGGAAGAGAATTTTAATTTAACCGTATTTTAAGTGCATTGTATGATAGAAAGAGAAAAAGAGAGAGAAAAGAAGGAAGAGAGAGAGAGGAGCGATAAAAAGAGTGGAGAGCAACATGGATTGGCTTACATGCCACCTGTAGCACGATGCCAGAGTAGCAGGGGAATGCGGTCGACTCGATCGCTGCGATATCGCTTAAAGGTCGGGAAGGGATTCATCAATAAAGTTTACTATTTTTCCGATATCGCTTTTCCAATTCTATAAATCGCCGTATAGAGGAGGTTTGCGTATACATAGGCGGTTCGGGGCGCGCACGGCCAGAAGAGAGGCCAGTTATGAATGGGCTACGTCGGTTGACGTTAATCTACCACTTCATCTCTCTCATCCAACTCCGTGCTGCTGCTGCTGCTGCTACACCGCGCTCCGCGGCAATCTCACCACTCCATCCCCCTACCACGCTGTTCGTGTTCTACATCTGTGTCTGCGATATGCCAGTGTCGAGTGTGTGTGTTTGTGTATGTGTGCATGCGCGCCGCTTCTCGCATTTACCCCTGACCAATTGTTTCGTTGGCAAAAGAGAAGAGAAAAACGCCACGGGTACGGAACGTGGCTCGCGCGAATGCGAACCTTTGACGAAAAAATGCTTCAACCATCGTGTTGTGTACGACTGCCTGGCTACTAAATTAAATCGCTCGTTTTCGACGCATCCGTCCGTTTACGCGCGAACAAAAAGAAGAACAACCAGCGAAAGAGAAAGTTTTAAAACGAACGATAAAACCACGTGTTTACATCGACACCTATACCAACCCGATTAATTCCCGTTATACGCGGGAAACCTAGTTTCACTTGTGTTCTAATCGTTCCATCTCGAACGAGCCCGTTTATTTTCCATTCGAGTTATCATTAATGAATCGAGATTGAATTATCATTAATTAATTAACGGCAAATTTACTTATTGAACGTCGAATCTTCTTTCTCGGTTTTAATTAATTAATTCGCGATTCAAGCGTTGCCAATTGTCAAAAATATTTTTCTCTAGCAAAAATTGGAATCGCTTTCAGATTTTTTCACGTGATCTATAGATCTGATGTTTTTATTCGGTAACGATGTCGAAACGTATTCTAATATTAAGTTAACTCTTTGTTAATAGTTTGTTTAAAAAATCAATTTCCAATTAAATTCTTTATTAACATGCAACACGAACGTAACTTAGTTATACGTTGTAAACGAGTGTAAACAGTAAACATATTTGTCATAGATTGCATCTCTTGTTTATGGCGCGTAATCATATTATTGAACATCTAATAAGTACTCGTGTGTGTAGTCTGCTGTTCATGGTTGATAAAAGTAGGTTTATGAGTAACTACGTTAGTTGTTCATTCTCTATAAAATCTCTTAAAATCTATAGAAATAAGTAATTGAAATTATATCATCATTTTGAACCCTCGTTAAATGATCTCCTCAGTAATCTCTCTGTTCTATTTTATTTGCACTTATTCCTAAACATTTTTCAATTCCATATTTAAGATCGAATGAAGTGACATCTAAAATCTTTTGAAGTGTCCCCTATAACAGGTCAAAATCATTTATTATCGAATTTGACTACCCTGTCAATCTACTGCCTGAATGTTACTACCTAGATAATTTTATTATTTAAATTAAATAACCGACAAATTTAGAAAAACGCGATTATAGAAACTTCGCTTACAAAAATATTGGTTTGCACTTTTTCTTCTTTTCATATTAGGAGTCATTACAAATTAAAGATACTTAGTAAAAAAAAAAAACAAAACACAGCGCATGCGCACAAAGAAATAGTTAATTCACGGATAGAAATTAATTGTTATATTTTTGGAAACCAGCTCTAAAATTAAAGTCACCGAAATCAGAAACATTGGAGAAAGAGAGTAATAAAAGGGAGAAGAATTATATTTATGTAGATATAGAATAATTATTTGAAAAATTTTCTCGGAAAATAAGTTGGAAATGCAGTTTAATACAAAATATAAGTTTTTATTTAAATACAAAAAAATAGGCATTTATCAGTAGCTGCTTACATGTTAATTATTTATTATTATTACATGAATTAAAATAAAAATATATTTTTTTCTTACGGATTTTTTTTTTACGTGTGTATACTATTATTTAAATACATTTAATACATTTAATAAGTAATTTGTTTGTTTCTCTTATGTATTGATAGAAATGTTATATTTGCAGAATATAATATTAATTAAATAGAAATCAATATGGAAGAGCATATGTCGCAATGCATATACGTACAAGCTTAATTAAAATATCTTTATATTGCAATATCTTTCATAATAAACTGTTTTTATATAATACATCATTTATTAGCATTTACAATTTGTAACACTAATTAGAATACAGATTGCAGAAAAATGTTATTCACAAAATAATAAAGTAAATAACAATTCTTTCAATTATTGTCATTAATTTATTTCTGTCGCTCTTATGTTTGTTCTACCTACAAAATGTTCATTTCAATCGATATACAATAATTAATATTAAAGCCTGATATAAATTCGAATATATTCGATAATATACGGTATATATAAAAATACGTAGAAACTTATATATGATAGTATTAAAAAACACTGAAAAATATTTTCACTCAAATTTTGATCCAAAAATTTCATGTCAACATCACTATACAATAATATTATAATTTGTATAATCCTCATATTATAATGTTATAAAAAACTTGGACCAGAATAAACGATGTACATGACAATCAATATTTCACATTGCTATTTATCTGTATTAACAATATAAATTTGTTCAAATGAAGTACAGTATGAATTTTAATGTTTTTGAAACAATTCCATAAAATTTTTTCTTGCATTGTTTTTATAATAACTATGTATTTCATCCTAAAGTTTAAAAATATTATAATTCTAACTCAACATCTAAATATAATAATACTAAATATATAAGTTTTATAACTAAGTCATAAATGGAATGTTGGAATAATATATAGAAATCACATAACTAATCATAAATTATCATTCGCAAAATTGGTTTTTTTATGAGCAAAAATACTATTAACTTAATTGTGACTGGAATATATTTACTTTGTACGAACAGAGTTTTAATTTTATATAATACAACCACGTACTACTAAAATAAATTACTAAAATGCAACTTTAGATATGTATACACGCATATTTTAATATATAGACACCTATATATATGTGTGTGTAGAAAAAGTATATAATTAAAATAAATGAAATATACTCAAAAACTTGTGTAATAATAATTTTCTTTTTCGATACAAATAAAATTGCAGAAATAAAATAGTAAACACACGGAAATTCTTAGGAATTCTTCCTTTGTGAAGATAGAATATTATTTTAATATTAAAAAAAAAATATTTGATCAAAAAACTCTGCTAGTAAGTAATAATAAATAAAATGTGATTAAACAAACTTCTTTAAAAATTTAATAACAAATTGTCTAATAATTTAAAATTTATTAGTTACAATTTTGTGTGTATATTTCATTTTTTGTTAATATCTATATATGAATTGTATTCCACACAAAATTGAGTAGACATTTGATTATTTGATTATTTAAAAGAAAATCCTAACACGGATATTTTATCATAATACAAATTTCGCTTTTCTTTAATCACAGTTCATAATTTAATATCACTGGACGGAATTATTATTGCTGACCACACTTGCAAACATATATTTATTGAATATATTTATAAATATTTATGAATATTTTGTAGATGATCATAGTATTTAAAAAAAGGCATACAATTTTCTCAAAAAATAGAATAATGTACTATTACAAAATTCCAATTTACAAAGTTACTATAACTATCTGATAGTAATCAAGATGTTCTTTAAATTGTTTTTAATAAAATTAATTAATTGAAACAAATTCTTCATAATATTTAAGTTAATGTCAACTCAATTTCGTTGGTATCTATATTGTCCATTGAATCCATCAATGTTGCATTGACAAATATTTCATTTATAATTGGAGATCTAAAAGAAATTTAGAAAGATTCACTTAATATTTCATTGTATCTTTCACCCTTAGATTCTATAATTTTATGAAATTTGAAGAATCTGAAGTATTTATAATAGTATTGATAACTTGATTGCTTGGTCCTTAATGGATTATACAAAAATTATGTAATACTCTTGAAATATTATTATATATTAGATATATAATTTATACATTTATCTCTTATATATGTATATTTATAAGAAAAATATAAAAAATACGACACTTCTCTTTTTATGTTTTTATCAAAACAAGGATTTTTTTCCTTTTTAAATATTGTAAAAAATGAATTTGAACAGAACTTTTGAGCATTAAATATTATGGAGCATATTTTGTGTCTACGTTTAAAAAACACTTTTTAATTACACCTATATTAATATAAAATTACACTTAAAAGATATTTAAATTTGTTTAATGTTACAAATTTTTACTAACCGGCAGAGCATCATAATTTTGATATTTCTAATAAATACATGCTATAAATCACCATGATTGTCATACATGTATATTTTAATAAAAAAAAAGATATGAATACAAGCTTTGGAATGTTATTAAAGATGGTTATTCATCACCAATTTTTCTGCTTTCAAATTCTGCAGAATTGGCAACAATTATTGTAAAGATTCCAAAGGTGTCAAAGATTTAGAGAATTTCGATTTTTATTCTATACCATTTTATACTTTCTAGATACCGTCACTATTTTAAAGCACTGAAATGATATAAACGATTATTAGGAATAAATTATTGGCCCCTTTTATATTAAGAAAATGTTACAAGAATAATTCTCCCCATTTTTACAATAATTTAAAGTATTCAAGTATTTCTAAATGTATTGCGCACGCAATATCTTATGCTTTGCACAAGGTGTTAAATCTTGCTAAAAATTTTGAATTTGAAAAAACATTTATAATTTCTCTTTAAACATTTCCCTATCAAATATCTTATTCTTATTCTGACCAAGTCGACGACTTAACGTTCTTTAACTCACGACTTTCCGAAGAGTCAACTGTTGTCTCGTGTAGAAGTTTCTTGACATTTTGTTTTCTCTTATTGAAATTAATTTGCCTATTTTCTATAGGATCACTATACATATTTGAGACGTTTCGATTAAAATGAAACTTACGACATAACACTATAACGGTTAACATGCTAAAAGCGAAACCTAAAATGACACCTGCAAGTACATCCCACCAATGATGTCTATTGTCGCCGATCCTCGTTAATGAACATATCACAGTCCACATAGATATTATACATTGTAACCATGGTTTTAGAAGAAACGTCCGATCTGGTAAACGGCGTTGTAAGTACCACTGCGACAGAAAAATATACTTAAAAATATGAAAAAGGAGATAGGTGCACATAGCATTATTGTATAAATATACGTACCACAAGAAAAGTAGTTGTAAACATGGAAAGAGCAGAATGGCCAGATGGAAATGATCTACTAGAATCTGAGACAAACCACTCTGAATTTTTTGTATTTGTACATGTATATCTTTCCACGAATATGAAATGAAATGCAAAACTATATTGTATCAAACGAAAAATCATGAATATATGAAAGATCAAAGATTGTGATTAATCATTACGAAATGCAATAAAGTAAAAGAAAAATGCTTACTCATGTGTACAATTTACAGCTTCTCGTGGCTTACAGGTGTCTAAAAAGTGTGGTCTTGGTTCGCCGACCAGAGTTTTTATGACATTACATATAAAAGTTAAGCCAATTATTCCGATTGAATAATGACCATACCACAACCATATTTGTTTTGCTCTCGAACCAGCACATCCTATTTCTGTATCATAGCTATCTGCAGAGTAAGATACAAATTCGGATAGCCATATCTAGAAAAATAAGCAAAATTCAATGTTACAAAATTATAAAGTAAGTAATAATTAATTACAAAAGAAATAGTATTATACAGAAACGTATGTGAGTAAAATTTACATAAAAATATGGATATGTACATGTAACGCTTGTTAATTATTTTTTATTTAATTAGATGATATTTATTTAAAATATTATATATTCAACATAAAATTGTTTATCAATCTAAATTTTTATTAAAATTACACTTTTACAAAGTCTGCATATATTGTGTATTGAGGGAATATTATTGAACATTATTGTAATTATACATACCACTAGCATCGGTATTAGAAAAGATCCAACGATCAAAAGTGTGATAGAGACCGTATCTCCCATGAATTTGAATGAAATTTTCGGATCATTGCAATAAAAGCCGATATACTGTTGTGGAACTGTCGCAAATTCCAATACTATCAGTAGTACGATAACTGAAACGTACAACAATAAGATTAAAAATTAGAGAATACAACTTCAATGAAAGAGACTGATAAAAAATATTTATTATCATATTTTGTGCATAAAACATTACAGAAAATTTTATATTATATCTCTGTGTAAAAAATTCATTTCAATTATTATCTTCTATAAAAGCATTTTGTTAAGATGAAGAATATGATATAAAATATACATAGACAATTATAATGGATAAAAATAATATTCAAACATTATTTGTTTTTAATCAAATCTTTAACATTGTCTTAATAATTTATTTAAAATTTGATACTTTATTTAGAATAACTGTTGAATATTGTTGATATATGAATGTTTTTATTTATTTATTGTTATTATTCTTTATTTATTTATCTTATTAATAAAACCAGCATATAAAGTTTTATTAATTTATTAATTGATTTTTTAGCTTTTACAACTCGAATTTAAAACATTAGAAGAATATTTGTATACAAAGACCTTGATTAGTTTTAACCTGACGTATAAATTGAACATATCACATAAAAATATATGACAGTGATAACAGATATCATATGACTGATATGAAATATATTTTATTTGAAGCAAGTATTCGTTTCTAGGTAAGTAAAACTGATTTTACTGCAAATAATCGCGATTCAAGTTCAAAATAAAAATTTAATTGTTCGCTGTTTTTAATAAGAAAGCGATTTTATATCAAACTGAATACATTGCAAAAAATAATATTACATTAGAACAAGTTTTTATATATACATAAATATAATTAATTAACGATGTAATGATAACTAACATTTTTGTAACAACTCGCCAGTTTTATAAATATTTAATTTTTCGTCACAAGTCAAATTTTGTCATTACAAGACATAAAGAAAAATTTATCGATTCTTTCATCTTTATTTTAAATTTACTTACAACTTACAATTATTCTAAATTTATTTAAAATTTGAGTCGCACAACTGACAGTTGTCAAATCATCAAAACAAATATATTCTCGTGTGATTTCGCAATCGTAGATGAGAATAGTAAATCATTACGTAAAAATATCTATGTCAAATATTAACCAATTTTCCGCGTACTCATTAAGAGGAAATACTTGCACGTGTACGCAATGTGCTCTGTTACTATTCCACTAGGTACTTACAAAAGCTATACACGTATCGTGGAGTTATCAACTTAGAATCTTTCCACCGTAGGACTTTTCTGTTTTTTTCATCACATTTATCTTTGCCCATATTATATAAAGTTGACAAGTGATCGCAAGCAATCAACGCAATAGTGAGGTAGGAATGACAATACAAAGGAGTGAAGCAGAATTGAAGGAAACGAGACGAGAAGAAAGGACGAACGAAAAAGAAAAAGATTAAAAAGGAGACAAAGAGAAAATGAGGAAAAGAGCAACAAACCCCTTTGAATACCAGAATATCACTGGCGGTACTGCCCGTTTGCTACGTGTGACAATAGTTAAATATTCAGTTTGGACGCATGCGTATAACACGTGATTGTATCATGCATCTCGATGAATGAGCACTTTTTCTTCTGCTAATATGAACATATGATTGAACAAAACAAATTGTCAAACTTTTCTGTATTAATGCTATTACGTAATAATACGTATGAAACGGAAAATTGTTCATAACCAAAAATATAAATTTTTCGACTCGCGTTCATTTAGATTTTTTTCTTTTATTTGAGGAGATATTTCTATTCTTAAAAT
>KQ435789.1:701550-724894 GCA_001276565.1 Melipona quadrifasciata | reverse complement strand
ATCTATATAAGATTATAGAAATTTAAAAAATTATTTATATTTATTGTATGTACAAATTGAGATCTATCGAGATTATTGTATTAATACATATATGTAACATTTGACATTTTTGGTAATTTTGAAATATTTAACAAAAATTTAACACTTTTGCAATTATGTATTTTATATTTTATTTCCGTCTTGTTGGTAATAAATCTTCGTCTAAACAATAATATCCTAATTGTCCTTTTCTAAATAAAGAAAGAAAATATTCTGCTGCAAATCTTAAATCTGGTTTTATAATTATTTTACCATCATAATTCTTTACTCTTAAAGTTTTTTTAAATTTTGCTGCAATATATACAAGAACATGTGATATACTATCATGTGGTTCTGTTAACTCTAATTTTTCCACATAATCAAATTGCTTTTGTTTGTTTAGCCAAAATAATAAAAAATCTGCCAGCATTTCTGGTCCTACTAAATGATCTTGCATGCAACCAATTAATGCCAATTTTAAACCCGTATGTATATCATCTACTTTAGGAGCTAAAATTCCAGGTGTATCTAAAATATAAATGTCAGGCTTTTCTGACACTTTTATTCGTGTTGAAACAGATCGTGTAATACCAGCAATAGCACCAACATGGGCAGCGCTACTTTTATGAAGAATATTGTTTCTCAAACGATTAATAAGTGATGATTTTCCCACATTAGGGACACCAATAATCATTATTTGAAATGAAGATTCTTGTGATCTATTATAGCGATTTGATTCCTTAATTAATTTTTGTGCCAAAGGTAACAATTTTGCAGCACCTTTGCATTTTTCATCTTTAAAATTAGTAAACAATATATTAGATAATCCCTTCTGATTTAAAGTCTCTATTATAGAATTCTTAAATTTCATATTAGTTAAATCCATTTTGTTTAATATAAAAATATGGGGTTTTATTCCACTTAATGTATTGGTGAAATCTGCATAATGTCCAGAAATTGGAACTCTTGCATCATGAACTTCAATAAGACAGTCTATGTTTTTCAGCTGCTTTTGCATTTGTTTTATTCCTTTACCCATATGTCCAGGGAACCATCTTAATATATCTTTTGTTGCTATGTTGAAACTATCACGAAATTTAGGTATTACATTACCTGGACTCATCATTTTGAAACTTCTTAACCTATACAACTCTTCCGAAACAGTTTCCTGAAATAATATTTTTAATGTATAATATTTTACACTTATCAATATGTAATAATATGTTATTTATTAATTAATAAATACGTAGTGCTACAATTTAACTTATACAATATAAACACACTGTATTAAAAACATTAAAAAGAAAAGAAATTATGGTTACCTTATATTAAATTCTGTTCTTTTTAAACATAATACTTTATATTACAGATAATATTTGAAATAGCTATTATATAAGTGATTCAAATATATGAAAAATTGAATTTTAAAGAATTGACTATATTGTGTAATTCATCTAAATATTGATATTGTTTAGTGCACAATATAGTGTACATATATATGTATATAATACAAGCATGTAAAATTATTTAATAATTTGTTAATTTAAATTTCTTTTATTTTATAATATATGTGTATATAATACAATACATTGTGCGCATTTTATATCATAAATTAAACATATTATAAGTTAATCGAGTATATTATATTTAAATTCAGAAAGTTGTAAAAACAATTTTTTAAACATATTTTTTTTACTTTGAAAGCAAGTTTTCTCTTTAAAATAAATGTATTTTAGATTGTTAGAATGTTACTTGTAATTTATAAATATTACTTGTATAATATATTTCAAGACTGATTAATTTTTCTATCTAAAATGATATTTAGTTATAATAAACTGTCATTGTGCATATTTGATATAAATTTTTGTAATGGCTTCATATTTGACGAATTTAAAGTTACTAATTTATGCATAAAAAAGTTATTTGATAAGAATTGGAGAAATAATTTTGTATTTTGCATATATGTATGATAAGGAAAATAAAAAATACATATTATTACATTGAATATATATCTCTGTTAAAGTACTAGAAAATATATATCTATAAAAGTACTAGAAAAAGCATTAGGCATTGTGGGTTGGTAGTATTGAACTACCAACTATTTACAATTCACTAGTTTCTTAAATTATTTTATTCAATATATTACATATTGAAATGCACGAAGGACATTTATTAAATTAAAATTAAAGAATCTTGCAAATAAATTTCGTAGACGTTATGATTTTATAGTATACGTAATGCACTAACAGGCAAACTTCATTGTAAGCTTCAATTTACAGTTAATTGTGAAACTGTATAATGGAAATTCAATTTATTGTGCGTGATTCAAATTTATAACTTGTTATTAATAGTTAATTCACGCACGGATCAATATCCCTAAAGTAACTATCTTTATCCCAGGTCTACCTTAATGATGATATGTACGTGGCATAAAAACTTGCCATAAAGGTTTGTCCACGATTGCGCACAGAGTAGGTTCGCGGTCGTGCGAGAGTCCACATGAGCCTGTTGCCAGTTATTGATCCTGACACGATTAAACAACACTGCATTGCTGTCAACTACGAAAACAATTCTGGTCACGCAGCGTTTGTAAAAACGCGCCGACGAACGGTTACGGTAACGTGTGCGTCTACATTTCACACAAAGTACTACGATATTGAAATGTGCTGTAGTGTCTCATCGACGTCATCGTTATTCTGTCAAAATGTAGAAGAAGTCCCGTAAGACTCGAAATATCGATGACACTTGCCATTCATACGTGAGGATGTCATCGTCGATTCTTTGCGGGAAAAGGAACTTTTAAACCGAGCATATTGAAGAGTTCATGTCATTAAGAGACCCCTGATTTTCTCGTTAACTGCTATTTCTCAAAAGCTACACACGTATCTTGACTTGGAACTCTAGAAACGCTTGAATCTGTGTTGCTGCTGCACATGTGATCCTTTAGGTGTTATTTTCGGTTCGTAATGAAGAAGTTTACAATTAAAGGCGTGCTGGACGGGTTCCGATCGTCGGTACCGCAACCCGTCAAACCTGATCAGGAGATCGTCGAAAATTTGCGGCCAGAACATTTTCAAGTAAAGAAGGTCAGTGACAATCTATTGTAACTGTTCATTTCACTGTTGTACGTATATTTTGAATTATATTTACCAGCTTTTGAGACACATGGAAATAAGTTGCGCATGCTGCGTTATTTTGAATGCATGGCATTATCTTTCTTTGGAAGTTGTTTTCAGTTTGTAAGTGGAATGACCCAATTAAGAAGCATTTATTGCACACTGCGATCTTTATCATTTGACCTTCTATTTGCTTCGCTGTAACTACTTTTTTTGGTTATGGAGTTAGTATGTCAGAAACGTATCGCCAATGCTATTATTGTGGACATATGTACGGCATGTACTGTGATATCACAGCTGTTAGTAATGCTCGAGTACAATCGGAATATTGTGGAAATGATTACGAGTTGAAAGCTCAATCGAAAATTCAATTACATATCAAGCGTTTCTGAAATATTTTAATATCATTATCGTTATTATTATTGTAATACATCATTTCGAAACAAATATATATAAAACTGCAAATTTAAATAGATGCTAAATGAATTTGTTGATAAGTGCCATTGATCACATTTATTAATATAATTTCGATGGGAAACATTAAATATAACATTTCTATTCATTAAAATGAATAGAAATATATTCTAGAGTGTGTCATATAAATATATACAAAATATCATTATATTAAATAATCAGTATAAAAATATTTTTGGTTTAGATACAATATGAATTTAATAATACTTTTTTTTTTACACAAAAATAACATAATATGAAATTACAAATTGTGTGTAATATGATTTATGAATTACAATTTTATAATGAAGAAGTGAAAACGTACATATACTTATTTCGTATTTTTTCACGAGTATTAATCGAGACAAACACCGGATTTGTAATATTCTTTGAAAATATAAAAATTCGGTTTAATCACGGTCTTTAGTTAGCAAGAATTAAAAAAATGTCTAATTATGATTATCAATAGTTTTATAGATAAAATTATTATTAATCCAGAAAGATAATCATTATTTTTAATTATTTCAAGGTACATATAATTATATTTTTATTCAGGTTTCGGTATCTTAATCGATTGTAAAACTTTGACGTATATGTATATATATTACATAATACTTCTAAATAAGAGGAGATTATACCATGCAAAAGAAGTGCACTTGCATGATGCATATCTAGCGATAGTTTATCCTAAGTACGTCTAATACATTATCAGGGTAACATTTGTGGATCGTATATCAACGTGACATAGTCAAATGATTTTAAAATTCTGTTGAACTGTTATGGTATGAGAATGAATATAATTTTGAGGAAAAAAGTGAAGAGATAAATTAATAGAAATCGTTAAACGGATGTGATAGTTTTCAATTCGTTGGATACTTAAATAAGTTTATTTCTGTCTATGAAAAAAATTTTTCGCCGTTTTCCACGATATCTATAAATATTTAATAGAATGTTGTAGATTTTATAATTTCAAGAGATCACTGCGTTTTGAAATATGCGATCATATTTTGTTTTGAAAGGAAACCTTCTTTAATTAAAATTTAATCAAAAAATCTGACTTAAATCGCTCGATAAAAATAACAAACTCTGGGAAAATAATTAGGTGTGAAGCATTGGACTGTTGTATTCAAGTTTGTTTACATAAGATATAATTACGAGACAATTAAATGTCATTATCGTAATCATAGGATTACGTATGTCAGTCTTGATTCCACTTAAACAATTTTAACGATTTGAGTAAAAAAAGTACATGAAATTGCAATGAAGAACCAAAGTGAGATGTTCATCGCTAAATAAGAAATTTTTTAACAACAGAAAGATATAATCGAGGAATACAAAGAGTACAGGAAAGTCGTAAGGGGAATTAAAAAAAAAATATTACTAAAAGTATTACTAAAAATATTAGCATTAAATGGTTGTATCATCCTTTCGGTGTAAGAAAAAATTATGCTTCCCTCTGAAATCTCCTCTGCTAGCCCTTTTTTCGCATTATTGTGTCTCCTATCTAATAAATTCACCTCCTAAAGCGGAAAGCATTGCCAAACCATAAATGCCTTCCGTCGTGGTGCTTTACGGGTTTTCGCTGAGCGAAGGAAATCAATATACGATTTGTCGATAAACCAAAATAAATGTGATCTGCTTGACTCTTACAATATATTGCATTATTTTCTGGTATTTTTCATCAATGCATCGGCATCCGATACGAATTTTACGATGCGAAAATTTCTCTCCGTCGTGCTCGAGGAAATAAAGGCAATGTTCGAAACGGGTGCAAAACAAACGTTGCAAAATGCAAACGCGTGAAAGAGGTTAGTTTTAATGGTAAGTAAGAGTGCAGGTCGAGATTCAATGCGCTATGTATATGTCGATAACAGTATCGAAACGAATTCCTTTGCGTCATGCGTATCGGTTTATCTACCTTTAAAAACAACTGTGTCACCTATATAAGCTGTTCGTTGGTAAGATGAAAATTCAGTATCAACTGATGCTGCGTGTTATAATAAAATGTTGCAACATTGCAATATTATATAATTATGCGCGTACGTTGCTTAATCGTGATTCTTCATGTAAAATCAAGTATTATATTATTGAGTTTCTAACGAAAGAAAGAAATTCAAAAAGTGTTATTTTTCCTTTTTGTTTTAAATTTATATATAGAATCACTTATACGACGTGGCTATACCACTCACATTTACGAATGAGTAGTTATAATTTTAGAAACATCGAGTAGTCAGAAATATGATGTATTTAAAGTAAATCATATTTAGAACATTAGAGTATATGTATAGTAGATATATACTGTTCATTTTGTCATGCTGTTGAGTTATTATATTTTTATATTGTAGCAATATTTAACGACAAACCAAAGTTGTATTTTCCTGATTTGTTGAGTTACGTACGATCCTGAGAATTTTAAGAGACCGAGAAATTCGAAATATAAAGGGATTACGTGTTAATCATCATACGATGAAGGATCGTTAGATTTATCAGATTTCTCTGGAGTTTAAAAATTATGCAATCGCACAATGCGATGTAGGTGTAGCGTTGTAACACGACGATTGAGAGCTTCCATTTAGGCGGAAGCTGCATGTTATAGGCGAGCACTTTCTACATAGATAAGCAGCTTCACAACACAAAACTGGTGACAACTCGAGAACAAGGCCAAATACGATACAAGTTTATGGCGAATTTTCGGCTTTTTTATGATTTTCGTGTTCGCCATTTATCGGTGAAGTGGCCCATACGTTGTGAAACAGCCTGTATACGTTAAATTTAATATTCGCAGTACTTTTAACTGTCTCTGTATAAAGATTTGAAGTTAAAAATGTGAGTATCGGTTATTAACTTGATAATATTATTGAAAACGAACGTTTTTCTTTTTTTGTACCAGTATTAACAGTTTATGAACAACGTTACTTCTCTCCGAATGAAGCTGCAATAAGTGAAGCGAGCTTTCTTGTCTCGTATCTTTGCTAAAAGTGACATACTAATATAAAGTACGTCTTTTTTCTTTCTTACGAAATATGTCTTATCCTTTAGAATAGAATTTAGGGCGATAGTGAGTAATGTGAAAGTAGAAGAAGTCGTTTGTAAAAACTATTGAAACTTCGTTTGTTTAGCCCTGCTGCGTTCCTTTTGCCCATTCTCGACCGACCCGCTTGTCGTATTTTTCCGACGTTAAAAATCGTCGTCGAGTCCGAACATTGAAGAAACTTTCCAGCGATTTAGATAAAAGAAATCTTACGTTTTCAAAAACGAGGGTAAGACCGAAATGTCAGGATTTGAGCAGGATCAGTGTCGTGACATTTTCTCGGGGCAGGAAGTTAATATTTAAATAAATGATTATTCTATAAAAATAGCGAGAAAATGGCTGCTCGTAGACAAAGAGAATAAAGATGCATTAATGTGTCAATGGAGTTTTGCGAGAGAACGTGCGGTATTTTCTCTGACGAAACATTTTTGGCTCTTGACGGGAAAAAGCGATTTCTAGACGGAGACAACGTAACGCGAAGCTGGAATAAAAGAATCTTCGAGTTAAAGCTAGGTACACACACGTTTCGGTAAATCTGCACAGACACGGCTGTGTAAACGTATCTCTGCGGTCTTTAGATGCCCGTGGTGCATTTACACGCTGCGGCGAAAATTTAGTATTCATGGTCTTGTCGATTTAACGTATCATCGACAGGTAACGTTTCCAGCCGTGGCAGATTTTTTTTTTTTTTCATCAAGCGTAAAAATGTATTTTAAACGCTTATCCGATATTTGTTGCGCAAAAAACTTGTTATGCATTTTTAGATCGAAATCTCAAGGGATGGGAATTTGATTCTGATGGAAGTTTAGAATTTAGTTATTTTCATTGTTAGGACGGTCATTTATTTATTGTAAAATTCGTTCTAAAGATATTTCTTTTTTTACAATTAAAAGAGCGACGTCGACGATACCTTTCACTTTATAATGAACGTTGTGTCTTTTTCAAAATTATGATTTTGTTGTCACTTGTGTTGTGTCATGACTTTGTTATCGTTAAATCTGGTAAGGAATTCCAACGTTACATTAATTTACATAAACCGATAAAAGAACAACAGGGAACAATATTTGTTACAAACTGAAAGAAGTTGTTTTCCTGACAACGAGGAAAAATGTTCTCGTAATTTCGGATTCGAATTACGCTCGCATAGCGGTGACTCGTGGAGCGAGCAAAAATTGAATGTAGCGAAGCGTTTTACGTATTATCTGAATTATGAGTAAGCAATAACCTTCGAAACATGCTCGCTACGTGATAAAACTCGTTTCTCTGCGTTGTATAACGTGACGAATTCATCAATGTGCAAATCAATCTAGCTGGACAAATTTTTAGACCAAGGATTTTATTTACACTTATTAGTTAATATATTCACACAATCGTATTAAGTTTAAATAACAATAATAATCGCTTTCGTTAAAAACAAAAATATTTGAAATGATTTGAAGCGGTTAAAAGACTCGTGATGATAAATTTAACTGCAGATAATCTTAAAGAACTGTACATCATTACGCTGAAACTGTGTAATGATTCGTTAAAAGAGACTACATACATTGATAAATGTTTGAATATATATAATAAATAATTTACAATTGATTCGTTGCCGCGAGTCTGAAGAGATTCATCTTTTGCTCCAATCTGGTCTTTCCTATTCTATTAAGAGCTGCAATATTTATGGCGTATAATTGCTTTTTCTTATAATTTTTTTTTCCCATACCGTGCTATAACGGGATCTGAAGTTATTAATAACATATAGATTTAGTCCATCGCGTATTTATCCGAGAAGATTTTCTGATAAAAGTTTTCCCGAAATCCTCTCTTCAGCTTTTATACTTTGTCATTTCTGATTGGTTACAATACTCAATATTAGAATTCTTTTAGTTTTCCTTTGTGTAATGCGTTTTATTAAGTAACGATTGCGCAGTAAGTAACACGTTGTAAGCTATAATTATCGTAGAAAGTAGACTTAAAATTCATGTCAGTGAAACCATCGTAGAAGAAAATGAATTCACAAATTATATACAAGAAAAATTTGATCGAAAATATCTTGTCGTTGTAGGATAAAATGAACGATATTTATTGCAGGCGTTTTTTAATAAAATGATCAACACAGATATTGGAGCAGCTAAAAAAGAAATATCTTTGATTTCTTTCAACATTCTTTTTACATTCGTGCCGTTATGGCATATAAGGCACATTACTATTAATCAATTCTATCTATAGCTACTTCTGTAATTATTAATAGGAGCATTTGTGGTTTAAACAATTGTACTTTTCTCGTAGATCCATTTCTTCTATAGTTAAAAGTTTGTTAAAACGTTGGAAAAATAAACGTAGCTTGCACATTCAAACGTCTCATTTAAATGTATCGTAACTGAACTCGTGACTTTACGAGTAAAGATATTCCTGCTTATTTTCTCAGCATGTAACTGCTGTTAATCTTGTATCTTTTAATTTCTTTCTGTTTTTTTTTTTCAATCGTTGATCTAGCAAAAGCTAAGCTACAGAGTAGGATAGACTCAATTGCGTGACTCGTTCTGCCGCGGCACGCCAGAATGCATAAAAAAAATATTATTAAATCTAAAAGTCAAAGGAGGTACGATGAATGTACAACGTGTGTACTACGAAAGTTCCATTGTGTTTTAATTCGAATTATCACGCTTCATTGTTATGCATCAAATATCAGTTTTAACGAGTACAGTGTACTTTCACCGATAAAAACATCAACAAGTTTCTTACGTGAAAATATAACCACGATGTTTAAATCAATGGTTCATTCTTTACAAATACTTTTGTGATTTACAAGTACGCGAGGTGTACGTTATATGAATTTCTACCTGCTTTACAATCTTTGAACGCTTAGTTAACGAACCCTGACCAAAGAAGATGTAATAATAATAATAAGATAAAATAATCGGCAGACGAAGCTCTGCGACTAGTAGCTTAATATGATAATCTCTCATTTCAAGTTTCTCTCTTTATTTTATTCTAAATCTCAAAGACTAAAGTTCTTTATTTTGTATATATTAGAACTTAGCTCTGTACAAAATTGACAATACTAGAATTATCAGATAAAAATCGAAACCAGAAATTTTCATAGAACTTTTATCCTTTTGTCCTTTATTTTAATAAACTATTTTCCTATTCCTCTGAGTCTAATACAATTTTTATATTTTAGTTGTCGGCTTGAGCTCCGGTATATTCTCAATGAAGAAGGGTCTGGGTATATTAAATATTACCCAAAGCTTTGCGATCGACTTTCTGTTCATTATCGGGGAATTTTGAAAGTGCAGTCGAACATCGTAGGGAGAACATCGGCGTATGATTCTCGTTCGTGGAAATCAAAAATTCAATTTGGAATTCAGTTTAGAATGACGCGTGAGACTGTTTCCGTAGCCAGACGTAATGTACTCGTTAAATATGTAGCGAGTACCTATTTGTTCTTGGCTACGTATTCTGTCTGTTGCGAGGAGATGCAACTTTTTTCGGGAGAAGTAGAATGGATCAATATCATAAGATAATCAAGATTGATATTTTGTAACATCTCTGTTACGAGTGTTGTTTAACAAATGTTTAAAAATACGCTCGGAAACTGTCGAAAGTTTAAATTGCGCTGAAAGTTAAAAATATCGAATTAATAACTTTAGGTTATAACTGAACTGAGTTGAAAGTAGCAAGTATTTCAAAATACATCGTACAGCCATTGATGCAAGTATTAATAGAGGAATTATGCTGACGTACGGGAAAAATTACAATTACAAAACGTGGCTTTTGATATTACAAAGTTCTTCAGCCTTGGTGTTCTAAATTCTCGTATAAATATTTTCAGCGTGGATGTAGATTTCTGTCTGTATTTTTAATTTAATTCTTGTCGAGTAGTATTAATCTTTGCGGTTGTATGAAAATTTTTACCGAAAGTTGAAAGTACAAAATCCTCTGGTCGAAGATGAATGCGAAGTTATAATCGGCTCTAGCTGATACAGCTTATTCCTTGTACTATTGAGCACTTGTCTCTCTGAAAAGAGTTTGAATTTTCTGAATAACTGTTATTGCGAAATAGCTTAATATACAGTGAATACAAAAAGTGTTCTTACATGTCGATGGAAAATTATTGTCATTTCAAATACTTGCGGAATTGTAACTTCGTGGAAAAAGAAGACCGTACAATGATCTGACATGGATTCATTTTAAATCGTGAATCTGCTGTTTTTATAGTATTGAATTTTTCCAGAGATGTTTCCACATCATTTTGAAAGATAGTCTCTCTCTTGGAAATTCTGCAAACTCAACAAATTTTTTTGTAGACATTGAAAAATTTCCTCCGTAACTAAAATCGACCAGGATCTTAAAAACTCCCCTTGAAATTTTCTTGTACTACGTGCAAAAGAAATTTGTACAAGACTTTGAATATCGACAAGTTTTCATCGAAATGCACAAATATTCCGTGTACAATCTTTGTGTAATCAAAGAGGCTAAACGTCTGGTGACATTTACAGGTAGGGACGTCATTTATTTAAACGAGTGAAAATAATCTTAAGATCTCTGATGTGCTGTTGCTCGCAAAACAATCAATACTAGCATACAGCATATTCTTTGATGCTATACATGTACTTTCTTAATGCCAAGTTCAAAGGAGAAAGAGGATGTGAGACCGAGAAAAGAATTACAACAATCGCATCTCTACTAACTTTGGAAGAAGCTTCTAACGAAATTTCTTCGAAGTAAATTTTTTTTTTTTTTTTTGGAAAATCTTTTAAAGATTCGACTTTAGTATAATATACTGAAGGTTCCATTAAGTAATCACTGACGATTTTTCACACTTTTTTGAGAGCTTAGAAAGATGGACGACTCGCTTTTTCATGGAAAACTGCGAAAATATGCTTATGCACGCAGGGTTAAGTTTACAAATCACGCGAACGACGATGATATTCTACGAGGTAAGCCAAATTGAAAGTAGGACTCGAGGTAGGGAAATATAGAATTGTAGCAGAAGAAATTGATGTGATGCAGAAAATATTACAGGGTGATATTACGCTCAGCCTTACATTTTTCATCTTAATGCCATGTGGCACGGTTGAATTTTTTTATTTAAAGAGGAAACCATAAAATAATTGAACATACGAAAATACACACTACTGTTCGCAGATGCAAATATATACATATACATTTAAAAGCGCATAACATCGTAAAATAAATAGAGAAAAAGAAAAAAACAGAATAATTTTCTAATATTAGACACGATTAAAATTCTATTCTTGTGTATTTTGTTTTGTACCTGAGGCACCTTTGAATGCACAATTTTTTTTCAAATCTTGCGTTTAAGATTGAACGATATAGAACGTTGCAAATTTGACGTACGTTCAAAGGCACTAATTAGCGAATTAATTACTTTGAAAAATGAAGGTAAGAACAATAATGGATGGGTGAGAGGAAAAACGAATGGCTGGAATGGAAGAATGAGAAATTCTTCGATACGATAGTCACGTCAACAGTATTGTACCCAGCGTACTATTGTATTTGGGGAATTACGCAAGGCGAGCAACGGCAGAGAAAATTCGATCGCGTTTTATTAAACAGATACGTAGCGTGTGCCCTGATGCAGACTCTCGATTACTTGATAAGCCTGGAAATAGGCGAAACGAAATTCGAAAGTTTAATAATAGAGAGAGAAAGAAAGAGAGAGATAGAGGGTTGAAATATGCAAAAATATGTAAAACGGAGAAGAACAAATTTCCCCAAGGGTATTTAGCGAAACTGAAAGACTTGGTTAGCAGCAAGAACAATTCATAAAAGCACAATTGAGGAAGAAACTAATGAAAGTACAGAAATATTACAATTGGAAGGACAAGAAATAGGGAGATATCTAATTAGACAAATAGTATAGAGGACAGGATTAAAGTTAACACGTTCGAATTTCAATCAATTTCACAGCCTGGAGAGATAATTTTTTTTTTTATTACGTTTTTAGTATCAATGTGTCATTATGAAACATTTAATAGTGGAAAGAAGTGTTTTTGAAGATAAAATTTGCCCTGAATCTGTGTGAAGATATTTCCAGAGGATGGAGAAAAAATCTTGCCCCAAGATATTGACGTATCAAGGATCTAACAGCGGGGAATATTTAAAGTATGTAATACTGCCAATATCACGCGCAAGGATGATTGTCTAATTACGCTCGGCAGGGAGGCACCACGTTAATGTAGCAGGTGGTAAAGACGGGAAAAATAAGAATAAACGACTCACAGAGAGGAATCTCTCAGTTATGTAACATGGGAAGAAAGGAAATGCTAAAAACAGACGTTGTGTCCGTGTGTCCTCAATATCAGCAAGGCTGCGTATAAAAAGTCAGGGAAAAAGGAGTTTCCCAAAATATTAAGCATTGAGAAGATAAAAGGGGCGAAGAATATGTTCCATCTATATGTGTGCATTTGCAAAAACAAGGGAACGTCGTCTAATCGAAATGAGAAAAAACATACGCTATAGGTATATACAATTTGCTGAAATTAAAAATGTCGGAATATTTTCAAAGAGGGAGGAAAGAGATTTTATTCCATTAGAATTGTACTCATTTTTAACAATATGCGTGTTAATGTGCGCGATAAAGTGATAAGTAAATTGCAAATAAATGAATCATCGTAAGACAATGTATCAGTATTCCTGCAATGATATATTTTTTTTTTTTTAGATAAAAGTTTAATTACATACAATACGAAGTTTAAAGTTTAAAGTTTAAACGAAAGCACGTTTAACTATGTTTACACACACATATTACAATTCAATACTTAATGCAGTGAAACACTTCGTTTGTATCTTTTTTAACTTTCTCGCCATTTATACCGAAGAAACGAAAGTTCGGAATAAAGCTTATCTTTTTCCCCCGTTTGGCTACGTTTGATAGCGCGTCGACGTTTCTATAGAATACCAGTTCATATGGGTGCAACGGATGCTAAAGTTCAGTGTTTATGTGCCCGCAAGACTGTAACGCGAAACTGTCGGAAATTGACCAGAGACCACCTCCCGGAAAGTTAAAATCGCGGGCATAGAGGAAGGTGGGTGTTCATAAGTTTCGTATTGCTGTATTTTAACCTACTTCTCCATTCCACTGAAATGGAACGAGGGCAGTTTTCATGACCAGTGGAAAGGCAGTAGTGCTGCATCAGAATCGATTTTAACGTATATCTGTCTTTTAGGGCGTCAAATTAATCCTAACTCCACTTTGTCCTAAATTTGTTCTTTTTTTTTCTCGTATTTTTTTTTAAATTTTTCCCTCGATATATATATATATATATATATGTAATGAACAGTTCTTTCGTTTCGGTCCCTCTTTGAAAGGGGTCGCAAAGTTTAAACTTTTACACATTGTGTTCGGGCTTTTGTACCGCGTGAACGGTACATTGATCAGAAATTGAAGTATTGGAAAATTTAAATTGAAACGAAGTTGAAAATTTCAGATATTACGATATAATATCGTACGCAGTAGAATGCTTGAACAGATATAGGGATTTAAATCGATTTAATTTCAAGACGGTCTGTATACGTTTCACTAGTGTGTATCGCGCCAAGTATATTCCGCTTCATTCAAATTTGTTAAATGTAGCAAGCGTAAAATAAGACTCAAGATGACACTTTAATGTATCATGTACACGGAGCGAAATTTACCGTAATGTAATTGAATCAGTACCAATGATACTCATTCGATATTTATGGCTACGCGAGTAAAGCAGCGAGCTTGCATTCCGTCCATAGGATGGAATATTCTCGAATATTTACATAGGTCCTTTTGTGTGTCTGCTCGTCGATACGATAAAGCGAAACCTTCTAAACAATGTTTGATAATCCTCGAGGACGAGGCAAGAAATTAAGCTACTGATAATATACAGACAGCGAACATTTAATTCGGAAAGCTTTATACCGCAGTCGCGGTCCAAACACATGGCCACAGAAATCTTCATCTTAATTTTCTGTACAATGGAACATCGTGCATCCTAATTAAAACCAGCCTACCCGAAATTCAAAGCCTCGTCCCTCTTTTTTCTTTAGCGCTCATCGTGAATGCATACTGACGCGTTTTACCTTTCTCTTGTTACTTTTGTAGAGGATCGCTTTGGGCCCGTACTAACTCATTACTTTCCATCCTTCAGAATTCACTGCAACGAGATCTTATTGTTTTGCTTGAACCTATATCGAAAAATATAAATTCGAATTACAAAATCAAGAATTTATTAAATTATTGGAATAAATTCTTCTCGATTCATTTACATGTGATGTTAATCTCGTAAGATCTCCGCAATATCACGTTTGTGCAGCTAGATTTTACGCTCGTAATTAAATAATTAAATGAAATAAAAAAGATTCATAAACATTTCGCTATATAGTGAAGTAATAAAATAAAAGATTGTTTCTTTTTTCAAATTCAGTGACTCTTCTGAGAGATCAAATTCACGATTGTCTTTAAATTTTTTCTCCTTTTTTTTATGTTATTATATTTTATTGATTCTTCCTCTATAAATCAATAAATAAACTCGTCTTAATTGTAGTTGCATATTATTTTGATAATCAACCGAGTTTCGTTAATATGTATGACGTGCAGTTTTACGAAGAACATCATCGTGTCGCGGCGTACAATGATTGCGATATATCGGTACCAGCTTGTACTTGTTCTACTTGTACGATTCGCTCTTCGATCGGTTCTCAACTTTAAGAGACTTGTCTCAACCTAATCGCCAATTCTCTTCGTTCTGGTCGCGCACGTCGTTGCTCATTGATCGTACGAGAATTGAAATCATATATACAGATATTTTTTCAAAGTTACACCTCTTGATAATTTTCGACGAACTAAACTGTTACAGATTTTTATTCCTTCATCTTCTATCTGTTATTAATTTTTTTTTTTTGTTTGTATTTAATATCTGACTTTTCCTATGGAGAGAAAAGTTTAAGATAGATTAGAAAGTCAAATATTTACTCGTGGTTTTCGTAGTTGCTGAGACATTATGCTCCTCGGTATAATTACGAGAATAATGTAACGTAATAATCGCAGATATATACATGACAATAATCGATAATTTATCGATGAATAATGCATACACATGGCAAAAGCATGTGAAAGAAATGATTTCGACAATAGCGGAGAATAGAGTTGATGTGAGTCTAACGCGCGTAATTTGTTCTTCGTTATTAAATCTGTTTTGTGTTCAACAGGAGAAAAGCGAAATTTTTTCCTCGCAAATTGATGACGTACATTTTTTTTTTTTTTTTTTTTTAATACCGCTGGTATAATAGCAAATTATATGGCGTCGGTTGGAAATCTGTATGTAGGACATTAATGCGCCTTTAATAATGCGCCTTTCACACTTTAACATGAAAGTAGTGCTTACCTGCATGAAAAATGTGTTTATAGACCATGAACATTATGTATAAAACTAAAGAGAAAGAGCATTGACGCGTTTGTCGTATTTCCATACATTTTTATTACAACGTTTTCACGAAGCATTTTCTTTTTTACACTTAATTTGAAAAATGTGAAATGTTCCTTGCGGTAATGAGACGGTAAGAGATGATGACAGTGGCGAATAAAAACGTGACGTAGAAAAAGATGGATCGCGTTATATTCTTCTTTCTGTCTGTTATTGGCAAAAACCATCTTGACGATCGGAGTTATTTTCTTCCAACTGCTGCGTTCGATATATGTGATAGAGAAGATTGCTTTTTTGTGATACAGTATGTTTTCGACTAAATTAACAAACACTACTGCATGGTATTGCGTGATCGTGACTGCTCATAAGATTTTTAGTGCTTAGTGGCCGATGAAATCACAACAATGTATTTTTCAGTGGTCAGTGACTGTAGCGCTCATGTGATTTTTATGTGATTGTAAATTTTTAATACAACTTGCCTTGCTCCCGGTGAAAGTTATTTCCAAAAGTATAATAGTATTTAAATATCTTTTAAACAGCTAGAAAGTTAGAAAGTTGTTAAAATATTTTTTCAATCAACGATTTCTCGACGTATAGTAAATACTTAATATTTAATGTCATTCTGTAGGAAATAATAATAATACAGTATGATTCAGTTCACTTCTTGTTTGTTGAACTATTTATTTGTATAGCAAGTAGTTAGTCAGCAATTTGCATTGATAGATTAAAATCGGACACCCTGTATAAGAGTGTGCACACATGGATACAGATACGCGTAAATACATTGCGCACGCGTGTTGAAGGTTCTTAAATGGTTTATACGTCGATAATGTAATGATATAACATACGCACTTGTTTTATATCATAATTAAGTACGTTTTATGGTAACTGGCAGGTACAACAAAAACACAGATATTATTGATCTATTTATTGGAGCGTTACTTCTTCAAGTATGGTTGATTGTTTTAATAAGAACCATATGAAAGAAAACCATCTGAGATAAAATTCAATTTTCTCGTAACGTTATTGTGCTACTTGTACACAATATATACTTCGATATATACATCAAAAGTATTTTCGCGTATGTATGTGTGTGTGTATGTGTGAATTATGTTTGATAAGAGTGGGTGTAATAATGAAGCCGAGGGTTGATGACTGTCACCAACACGGTAAGAAAATCGAGTTTTGACTTTTACAGGTCCCGGTTATGTTTCTTTTTAAATATAGTTTGATTTCAAACGATTGCTTCGACTATTATGCTTTATATGATTATGTAAATATATGTAAAATTATTGGACAATATTATTGAGGAAAAAAATGTTGTTTCTCTTACAAATATTAAACACGAGGATCGATATTTGTTACACGGCATATCTGTGACCTTATTAATAAACGGAGCAACATTTAATATATGAAAAATAGAGAATGAGATGTGCAGTCCATCAATACCTTCATCTTTGTTAACGTAGTATACTGACAGCAAATAATGAATGTTTCCTTACAGTGCAGTATCAGTTAAAGGGTAATATATAAATAAATATACTAATTTTGAATTGCACTATATTTTTGAAACGAATGTTCGAAGATTTTATCAGTATTTTATGAGCGAGAAGTTGAGAAATCAAGTTGTTCGTCAGAAAGATGATTTCCGAGTTTGATTAACGACGTCTCTAGTCACTTACAGCTGGCATTTGATGAATGAAGATTTTGAAATGACACATATTTAAATTATTAATACTCGCAGTTTGAGTCTTGTATATATTTCAATTGAATTGTCATTTGGATTGTGAAATGTCGACGATGTTAATACCAGAACTATCAAAATGATAAAAATGGCTAAAAATTTATATAAAATTTTTTCCATATTTTGTAAAATCTGTGCTCTTTGTAACCTTTTCCTATTCCTTGCGTTTTAATTTCGCTGATATAATTTTTATACTTTAATCGACCGTGGCTTCAATGCTGAAAATGTTTCACCAGTGTGAATTTATAGATTTATTCACCGACATCGTGTAATATTTTTGACAAAAAAAAATTGCTCCAAACCTGATTTAGACGTAAAATATGTACACTACGCATCAGAACGATGATATATCGCAGTAATAGCTTGGTTCCTGGTTTACCCTCTTGAGTTTTCTATTGAGACATGCAAGACAGTCGTCATTCGCGACAGATTGCCATGTGACATAAGTAGTAGATTGTATAATCTTTCTGATGATTGTTCGGTAATTTTATTCGCCGCAAACATTAATAAGAAGACTGCTGCTGTATTTTTTAATATTTCCATTTTTTCAATATTTTGTCCATGTAAATTCATAAAATTCACTATTACGTGTTTCATCTTTTATTTTATTTTCATCGATAGGATAAGCCTATACTATAATATAGTTACGACGATGCAAATATCGTCATCATTTTGTTTCTCTCGAAATATCCTGCACAAAAATAGGTTTATCATGAAATTTAATACATTTGCTCTACTATTACGCCGACTAAAATGTGCTAAACTGAATTGTACTGTCAGGAGCATACGTTTCCTTTGAAATTTTTTTTTTTCGTATTTCGATACCTGCGACTCATACCCAAATTTTTGCCCAACTGAAATACCCTGCATGTGATTGCTCGGCGAACTTGCTAGTCGACGTGCGGATATTAAAGTTGCGCTGAAGGCCAGAAAATTTGGAAAGCTTTTATGAACGTTCGTACCATTCTATTGGATCTAGACTACTTTCACACAAAAAGGTTGAATTTTACGGAATTACCCAATTTCATGCACGTTTCCACCGCGAGACGTCAAATTGAATTTGTCTTCTTTCTTTTTTACTTTCTTGTTTCAAACGAACTTGTTGTCAATTAATATTCTCAAAAATAATCTTCGCTCCTCAGACGTGATAGTTTCTTCAATTTCCTATATAAAAATCTTTTCTTTCTTTTCGTGACAATTCTATTCGAACATTTCCTTTCGATTTTATCGAATTTCAAATTAAGAACCGAAGATTGAATTTAAAAAGTTAAACGATAGATATTTTGTAGCTTAAATAACTGTCACGTACAGAAATATTCTTTGTACGAATTTCTATTTACGAAAGTCTACCATAACTGTATTTGTCTCGAAGTTTGAAGTGTAAAGAAGCCTTCTCAATTTTACACGCCTTTTCAGCGCCTTACCTTATTGTTACAATATACATCAGGACTCTGGATATTTGCTGGTCTTTATATCGCTATGCTACATAGTCAATTTCCTGTTACAGATATCATCTTCATCGACCTAGATTTATGACATACAGTTGATACCTATAGTAGCAGTAAATTTTCTGATACTATATACATCTTCATTGTCAGACGTTTTATACAAATCTGAAATACTCCGATTTTCCACGGTTTACAAAATTTTTTGCCATTATAATCATAATCATTGTCTAAAGTTGACATAAAATTAAACGTAGCTAAAGATTAAATGTAAAAATTAAACAAACCAAAAAGTTCGTTTAATCAAATTTATGCGATTATTCAAATTCATGTACAGTTTTTTGGATGATAAACAATTTGATGTGATATGTATTTTGTAATATATTTGAATAATTATAATATTAAATTATAATTAAAATTATAACAATATTTTATATAATTTGTTACCTTTTTTTAAAGATGTACCATTGTAAAGAAACTGATTTTGCAAAGCAAGATTCAGATCAAAAATCAGACGGTATTCTTTCTTGGTTTAATTAAAGCGCAAAGGGAACAGTGTTGCTATTTTAAATATTACATGCGCCCTAACCTTTTAAAATTAGTCTCATTGAAAGTGCCCAGCCAATATGAAAAACTGAAACAAAAGAAATGTAGAATTAGTAGTATTGAAATTGTCGTATAGTCTAAGCTAAATATACTTATACTGAAAGCTAGGAACAATGATATCTTTTACCTCATATCGTTTGTTCTGCAACCCTTGGTTGAGTTGAATAGACTTTGAGCTGACTAAAGCAGGAAACATGAAATGAAACAAATGCCTTTATGTTTCAGACATTCAGACATGGCTTTCCACATCAGCCGACAGCAGTGGCATTCGATCCAGTTCAAAGGCTTCTTGCTATTGGCACTAAATCTGGATCTCTTAGGATGTATCCTTTTATAACGTTCTTGATGTGATCAACTCATCCAGGTAAAATAAATAAAGATCAAAATACCCAATTTCCTTTTTTTTAAATCATTCTCTCGATTTAAGATAAGTAATTGAAAAGTAATTTATCAGAAGATTTGGATGATTGATGTCGATCATTTATCTGTAATATCTTTCTGCAAATATTCCTAATTTAAAAAAAAAATACTTTTCCTTATATTTTCAATCCTGCTGCATTCTTTCGATCGTTTTAGATCTATCCACATTTCTCAAAAATTGAAAAGTATCTCAAGTTTAAACGAAATATGGAAAAATTTTTTATTAGTATGCACATTCTTCGATTAAATTTGATATTAAACTTTTTAAAATATTATAAATTCCTTTTGTTTGTTAAAGTGAGTGTAAAGTTGAAATATAAAAGTTTAATAATCATGAATTAAAATAATAAATAATCAATAGAGATTAAAATTTTCCTCTTAATTTTGAATTGAAAAATAGTTTAAATATTCTTTCGAGAATATTTTCGAAATACGAATTCATTTTCTCCTGATCTTATATATTTTGTACATTTTTCAAAAAATACTTCTGTTGGTCATCCCAAGGTCGTTGGAAGAAATAATTTACTTTGAGGAAGTAGTATTGAGATAAATTGTCTTATCACAGGATTACTTGCTCTGATAGCACGTATCAATATTTGGTCAACGGATAATCAAAAATATGCTACGTGATCGAATGAAACATGAACTTATGGATTTTTACGTCTCTGGCTTGCTTGGTTGTATAATTAAACGTAAGCATCCAAAGAAACTTTTGCAGTATTAATTCAAAGATGTTTAATCGCAATGGTTCATCACAGATAAGATTCTGTTGATACGATATCTGGATATAGAGCAAGTTGTATCTTTTTCAGTACAGAACTGAGTATATATTGCCATTATACAGAGATGAGAAGATAGGTTGTGGAATGGGACAAGAGGAGTACTCTCAGTAGTTCCACCTGATTTCATCTTTGATACTTCAAAGTCCTCTACTGTTAAGTTCTTGACAGGACACGGCTGACGAGATCACGCCGTTATAATCTTTATCTATGTCGACAATTAATGTGTCTTTAACCATGTTTTGAAGCTTGTAGCCTGTTTGCTCGCTTTGATCAATCATAAAAATTTCTATTCTTAAGATAAACCTAGAATATTATATCTAAACTGCAGATTTCATGCATCTGTAAAGAATTATAAAGCAAATAATATAGGATATGAAAGAATATCTACATGAAGCATCCAGAATTCAATGCAACTTCCTATCGAGGTTCTATTAAAATACAAATTTGTATAAAAATCCGTAGTCTGATTATAATTGATTACATATTCCATTTTTCACTAGCGAATTTTTCTGTATACCTAATAGTTTTGTCCAGTCTCGTTAGGTTGGTTGATTGCGCGTCTCTTTCCAGTGTATTTAATTGTACAGTTGACACTATCTGCGTTACAAATCAATGCAACATAGTCACGCTGACGACATATCTGATCGAATTGTGCACTGATGTTTATTTCACGTAGCATGAAACCGGCAGCGTGTAACCGGCAGCGTGTAACCGGCAGCGTGTAACCGGCAGTGTGATGACGATCTTTTTGTGACTGTTACCGGTGAAAGTTACCAGTCACCAATTACAATCAATCATTTTTGACTATTTCTATTGCCGTTGCTGACATGTCCCACATCCAAAGGGTGATGGATTCACTGAAGTTCAAGCATAGGATACACGAGGTTCTCGGTAACGTTGGTCAACGAAGCACGCTAGACTTTAACAGCTTTTATAGATTGTAGTGGTCGATTGGTACGTTGCTTCGACCAAGTATGGAAAACTTGCAAAAGCAAGAATTACAGAGAAGAAAACACGATACATGAAATTTCGATTAAATTTCTAGTTTCAATTTATTTGTAATAGACAAAACTGTCCAATGTTGTGTAATTTACAACGAGCGCGTTGTCTTTGTATTTTTCGGTGAAATTCCTCGTCATAACGATTAACTTTTACATTTATACATATACACGTCTTGTCTGAGACGATTGTTGAACAATCATCAATCGAGCAAAATTATTTGATTTCACTGGATTAATTACTCCATACGGTTGGTTTGTGGTTCGTGAACCGTGTGCTCTTTCACGTGGGTGCTTCTATCGGCCTGTTCTGGCTAAAGATTTACCAGGTAGTGAATGCTCATCACAGCTCGATAGGCTTCCTAGTTGCTATCGAGACAGGCAGAGGCAGTTGCTACAAAGTAACTACTTTCATCTGAACGGTGCGCTTTATTGCTCAATAAAATCTTTGAACGCTCCGTACAGAGAGTCGATCCTGCACGTATGAAGAATGCAGAAAATCAATTATTGCACGATGCGCTGGATGTGAAATGATGTAGAGATTTAGAGCAGAGCCTGATTTATTTAACGGATGTTTCGCTGATTTCAATCAATTAACGTATTAATTACAATTGGCATGATTAACCAATGATTTTATTTGTAATTCTTTTCAATGAATTTATATCATTAAATGAAAGTGAATTCCAAAAAGATTCGCTTGATATTTTCTCGTTATTACATAGGTTTATCACAATTTTATGAAATTAATGTATTTATTATATTATTGAAACAAATCATTGTCTTAATGGGTTAAGCAGAAACTTTTACAATCACAATCAGAAAAGATAAATGGGAAATATATACTCTTTCATAATTTTGATTAAATTGCGTATTGCAAGATGGACAGAATTAGGGTTGTAAAACGGATATTTTTGATTTTCCTTAATGAAAACGGTTAAAAAATAGTTTGGGCCGGCCAGGCGTGGATGCACACGTGAAACACGAGGGATGCACAGCGGTGATACAATTACAGTTTTTAATCAACGAGGGAGCGTTAGTTTCCGCTACTGCGGATGATACTTTGCATCTATGGAATTTCCGACAGAAAATACCACAGGTTGTGCAGAGTCTCAAATTTCAAAGAGAAAGGTTAGTCTTTTTCATTTCTCTATTTCGAATGTTCATTTCATTTGCTATAGTATATAGTATAGTTTTTTTGCAACGATAGTAATTTTGCCTCTTCTCACGTGCATAGTTCTCTTACGAAATACGATAGAATATCAGAATATTCGAGTGTTAAAATTATATTAAAAAATGATTATATTAAATGGTTAATAATTTGTCA
>KQ435789.1:683258-698544 GCA_001276565.1 Melipona quadrifasciata | reverse complement strand
TAAATAGACAAGATTTGCAGTTTACGAATTTAAGGAAATATATAATTTAACAGTGTAATATGCAAATGACAACATTGTTGCAAATGTAAAATCTAATCTATGATTCCCGAAATTTGAAATTCCTTAGATTTATTACCTATATTTACAACGTTATTGCTCTTGTGTTTTATTCATTTTTCCTATTCACGATTTTACATTGAAATTGACTAGATTATAAATTTTTCGATGTATGTGACACTGCTATAGGTATAGATATATTCTAACTCATCTGTTTTATTTTCCAAAATGTTGTTTCAGGATTTGATAAAGGTGACATTTTATGTATATGTTACGCATTACACACCAGCACAGCTTTCATCGTATTTTGTGCATCTGTTTTTAATTTCTTGTTTAAGTTTCTTACGTTTTTTTCTTTCTTATTACATTCGTAGATTATACATGATATAATCGTACTGATTTGCACAGATATCAAAGCCTTATTAGCGATGTAAAAGAGGATTGGCGTGAAATTCAGAAATATAACGAAGTCAAGTTTTTGTCAAACGTATAGCAATCGTGCATAAAAAAAACCGAGTTAACAACAAATCCGATATTTGAGCGTTTCGATATATGTATGTTTAAAGTACATGGAACTAATACGGAGATATATATGTGTAGGCTGCATATAGATTACGTACACGAAAATACGGTACAAATAAATATACATAACAAACGCATACACACAACTACACATGCACACGTATATAATATATGTATATATATTTTCCAGATCTAGAAAGACCCACCCTGGTGCTGTAGTACACTTGAGTGATAATCCTTTAGATTTGAGCAAGGTACGCGTGTTTTTGAGTACGTTTTATTTTGCATTATTCTCCATCCTTACCATGACGTCATTACCTTACATTTTTTCAATATTATTGTCGAAAACTTATGAAATGAAATCATGATGTTAGGATAATTCTCAAGATTCATTTTAAACATTTTTTATAAATTCTTCTTTAAGGTGTTGACTGTAACAAGAACTCAAGAAGTGTGTGCTTGCATGTTGTGTGTGTGCATGCGTGCATGCTATAACTGTCGTACAAAATGATTTAACGAAGTTATTTCTTTCTGATAGAATATCATATCATTTAATTTGTTACTAATACGTACATGTGTCGTGCAGATGCAAAAGTAACGGGATCGTTATTCTGTATCTATCTAATTTAAAATAGTAATAATATTTGGTGTTCGTTGCCACACGTATCACGTTCAATTTTCTTTGAAATTGTAATCTCGCAACAGAGAGAAAAATTCATACATGTCGTGGATGATTGAAATTTTTCATGTTCAGTTTCTCTTTGTATAACTGAATTAATTTTTTGTCTCTTCACACTTATTTTGTATAATCATATCTATGTATATATACATGTGAATTGTTAATGATACATAGTTATTGCAATATTCAATTTTCAGAATCGTTATTGTATACTTAAGATATTTGTTTGTTTTTTTAACGTTTTTTTGTCTTCTTAAGTCCCGTTACTTTTGTATCGTTCCAATAAAGCATAGTGGTGTTGCATTAGTCACAGAATATATCAAGGGCTTGACAAAGATTTATCTCGCAATCATAATCACTCATCTTTTTATACATTTTACACAAGTTCATCATTAATACGATTCTATTGATGTCAGGATCAATATGTGTATATATAGTATACGTATACATTGGGCTGGCTCTCATTTCTTTTTTATCTCATTCTGTAAGATTGTTCCAATCTATGAAGAGACAGAACAAGATAGAAATCGAAACTTGCAATGGACTCGTTGATCTCAATATCAGTGCATCGCTTTTGTCCGTATTCCAAGAGATTCCAAGAGATTTGAAGTTCCGCGTTTTTGTTATTTAATTGACGTTGAAAATCACAGATATCGCAGTTTTTGTGATGATTTGGAACAATCATTAGGGATTAAATGGAAAAAGAACTTGTTAAAGATTTATTATCACTAACAATAAGTAAATTACAATTAAGAACCACCTTAATTTGCAATCTCTGTCCTTTGGATCATAGGTATCCACGATAGTCTAAATTAGAATTGAATTAGGTCACTTAATTTTAGGGCACTTAACATTAATTTATATTCAATACTTTACACAATAAATACTGTTAATGATCCTCGTCACATGGAATGACGTGGAATATAAATTAAGCTCAAGTGCTCTGAAATAAAGTAATTTAATCTCATTTAAACTCATCTACGATCCAATAATACTAATTTGAAAATATACGTGTACAGAACGCAGGATGAAAATATACGTAGATATGTGAAGACTTGTGAAGTGTTTTATGTAGTTTCTGTATATTTATAAGTTTTTGTATATTTTCTGTCGTCTTTGTATATATTATAAATAATTATATTAATTTCATCACACGATGATTTAAGAAACTTAAAATATATTGTTTAGATATATACTACTATTATAATATCGTTTAAAGATATGTAACATAGTATAATATTAAAATTTAGAAAGAATGATTTGAGAAAAGATGCTGTTATAAGCGTTTTTTTTAAATATACGATTGAAATTGCACAACATTGTTTGCACAAGTAGGAAATGTGTCAGCTAGTTTTAATCTGGCAATATCTGGAAATATTGTTGATTTGATAATTGAAAAATAGGATAATTATAGAATCTTCCTAAAAATATTTACTGCCTGTATAACTTAAGACTTACTCTGATAAATATATATAATTTTGAATTTATTATTGATCTTTATGAAGTTAAAACTCAATATAAAAATATAACATTTTCAAGTTACTTTCTTCTTATGTAATTACCAGTATTCCGGCTATACGTATATTTTTAGTCTAATGTATTAATCATCAAATATTATTTCAAGATATTATAAAGTCGCGCATGCATCTCTTTATATGCAAATTAAATTCATAATTACATGTTGGAAACGTAACAGTATGCGTATCCTTTTTTCATTATTCAATATTATAAAAATAGGGATGTCTTTCTAGCATTCTCAGGCAATAAAAGTTATTCAATGGTAATTAATAAATTCTTGTATATTCTACTTTGGACATTTAATTTTTGTAAATGGTCACGAAGCATATTAATAGAGAATGCAGGAGCAGCATCAACATTTTACCAGGATTGGGTATCCATTAATTATTCTCATGTTACAATTTTCATAGTTACATTACAATTTCAACACACTGTTCTCGATGAAAATCGTTGGTCGTTGCATTTAAAATTTAATATCAAATTTTGTGATCCATTTCTGCACTACATTTTTCATATTTGTTCTTGTTGTGTGTACGTAATTTGTATTATAAATTATATATCAGTGTATTACGAAAATTTTATTATAAGAAAAGGAAAAAAAAAGATGACATATAACAGTTTTCTTAGAATAACCACTTACGATATAAGTATCCCCATTGTCCAAGATGCTCGTTTATCACGCTTTTAATCTTTAATTTCAGATGCTGATAGGATACGAGTCCGGGCAAATAGTTTTTTGGGATTTGAAAACGAAAAACGCAGATTACAGATGCCAGAGCGATGTACCTTTGAGATCGATATCTTGGCATCACGAGGGCAAACAGTTTATGTGTAGTCATACCGATGGTTCTTTGTCAACATGGACGGTGCGTCAAGTAAAACCAACGAACGTAACGCACCCACACGGTGAGAAATTCCCTTTCTTTTTCTTTATTAAATCTTTGTCACTAAATCTTATATATATATATTAACACTGTATACATTGTCATATATTAAGAACTACCGACTACGACAGTTAAAATACAAAATTTATAGAGTACAAAGTATAAAGAATAGGAAAAAATTTATGATGCATCGAAGAGCACGAATTTTAACTTTTATATTTTACAAAAGAAAAAAATCAATTGAATTTCTTTACAGTACACTATGGTAAATCTACAAAATTTCTATGAAAAATTATGAGTCAGTCATTTTGACCACTATCCAATAGTTTTGATAAAATTATTTTAGAGAAAACAGCTTCTAGTATTAAACCTGAAAAAATTTATTATTTAATTATATAATCACTATTGAATTGAAGAGCTCATCGAATTTTAAAAGGAAACAGTTTTCTTAATATTCTGTAAACTCTTACAAATTTGTCTGAAATGCTAAGAATTTTTATTTCTTCTTTATCTCTATGCATATACATGTAAAAAATTATATATATATATAATTAGTTGTGTTTTGAAAATACAATATTAGTGGATGTTAAAAGTGGATTTTGAGGAATTAATTATTAACAAACTGATGTTACATAAATGTACTTAATTGTAAAAATTAATTCGTTTATATGCGCTATCAGAAGAACATAATTTTCAAGATGCATAATTAAAAGTACACATTCATCTAACTATTTCCTACTACATAGATGTACATATATTCATATTTACTTATATATACAATTCCTACATGTTGAGATTTACCTCGAGGCATGCCTCGAGGCAAGGTCTCCCGTAAAGCGATCTGGGTATCATAATGCATACATGATATCTCACAATCAGTAGCGTACACAGTTTCGAAGCAATGGAATTGCGTTTCACTCAACACGTGAGAAAAATTGCAGTTGTTAGATTATTGCAATAACTATGAATATTGGAAAAAAGTATTATATATATATAAAAAATCAGTCAAATTAACTGATTGCAAGAAATGCAGATACTAGTAATTCTCGACAACGATGGATTCAATGTGACTGCTTTGTTAATGTCTTCACTGTGACATTCGAGACTTATCATCCCTTTGTGGATACCAGAACGTCATACGCAACCTCGTAGTATAATTTGATGAAATAGTTAAATAATTACTGTTATTCTAAAGTAATACATATTTTCTGATCAAAGAAGCTTAAGCTTAAACTGAGATTAAATCCTTAAAATTGTACACCATGCATGATTCAATTTATCTAAGATTGAAATTGTTAAAATGTTTAGGACTCTTGTGTCTCTGAATATATGTATGCGCTTTAAATGTGCATAAAATTTACAGCGAAAACTACTAAAGACGGCGAGCCAGAACCGTGTAAACCGATACAAAAGGTTGAGTGGAAACTCTCAAGATCAGGGTAAGATATTTTCACGCGTTCGATTTATTTTTTAAGGTGGACTCATCGAGCGAGTTTTAAATTACATTATATCGTTCTGATTAATTTAGGGAGGTGTACGTTATATTTTCTGGTGGTTTGGCATACGATACAACTGGACGAACTCCAAGTATAACGGTGATACATGGGAAAACCACCACTGTACTAGAAATGGAACATAATGTGATAGACTTTATAACACTATGCGAAAATCCATGGACCAGCGGTACATTAATAAAATTGTCAAATCTTTTTTAAGTTAATTCTATGTATTAATTACGAGTTGTGGATTTTTATGGGGACAATTTAAAAAAATTAAACTTACGCACAGACAATATTTTTGCATACTATTCGAATTCTATATATTTTTGCATCTTAAAATTTGTCATAAATGCATAAAAATCTGCACTCTAATTTCAGTAAATTATATCCGTTTATTTCTGCTGTGAATTGATTTTGATCATGATTTTATTTTCAATATTCAGTATTTATCGTAGATAATAAAATTATCAAATTGTACATGTATTAATAATAGAATTCGCTTTACAGTTTTCTTGTTTCAATTTTTCTAATAATTTACACATTCGATATAACTATTTAAAGAATTAATTATCATTGCACCTGTATATCTAATTCTGATTTCACTAACATTTTTACAGATTACCAGGATCCATACGCTGTCGTAGTTCTACTACAAAACGACTTGGTTGTGATAGATTTGTCAACACCTGGATTTCCCTGTTTCGAAAATCCATATCCAATGGACATACACGAGTCGCCTGTGACGTGCTGCGCATATTTTGCAGACTGTCCTTCGGATTTAGTACCAGCTTTTTATTCAGTCGGATCGAAATCTCAAAAGAAGACAGGATTCAGTGAAAAGGATTGGCCGATATCTGGCGGGGAATGGAGCTCAAGTTCAAGCGGTTACAATGAGATTATTTTAACTGGGTAGATATCCTTTTAATTTCGGGAAGAAGATTTAACTATAGATTTTCGTTGCGATTCAAGTGACGAACGAACATGATTTTTAGACACGCCGACGGGAGCATAAAGTTCTGGGATGCATCGGCAGGCACGTTGCAAGTTCTTTATAAATTGAAGACGGCAAAACTTTTCGAGAAAGGTAGAACGCGTAGCATAGACTCGGAAGAAGATCCTTTAGCGATACAGCTCATCTTCCTTTGTCCCGAAAGTCGAAAATTAGCGATCGCAGGAAGTGGGCGACACGTTGTTTTATTTAAATTCAAAAAAGTTGAGAGTATGTCCGAAGTAGTGGTGAGTAATTTATTTATAACATACGCTTGTAGCTTTTAGTGATAGCCGATTGTTAAACTTTATCGTTACATTATAAAAATAACATTAACTTGGAATGCTGTATTAGTTAATCGCTAGAATATTGAGAAGGTAATTGCCTTGTACAGACGTAAACGTTAATCTTCAGTTTGGATTTTAAATTAATTAAATTCTATATATTTTAATGAAGTTAATTCTCCTTTTCCTAAATATTGAAATTCATACAAAAATAAAAATAAAAATTAGAAATGCAAAAATATCGTGCAATATTGCATTTAGCTTTGTTTCAGATGTTAAACATTATGTATTTTATTTCTGTAATATTAGTCTATCATATTATATGTATTACATATTAGTCTATCATTTAAATAGTAGCAATTTATTGGCTTTCACTGTAGACTTTGGAGATATCACTCACAGCTGATTCAGCCAAGGAAGTGGAAAGTTCATCCGACCATGATTCCCCAGCTGGTAACACTTCGGGAAGTAGCGAGTCGAAAAACAATGAATCGAATCAATCACTTAAAGTTAAGACTGGTTTGCAGAAGAGGGCCGCAGGCTTTCAGGCAACCTTGGTTTGCTTAACGATTACCAATAGTGGAGAACAAACTGAAAATATAACAGCTCTCAGTTTGAATTCTTCCTATGGTTTGTAAGTATTTAAACTATTTGCAAAATATCAGTTTTAATGTATGCTTCTGTACTATTTGATTAAATGAAACAAGATAAGCGAAAAGTCCACATAATTTTTAGTTAAAATCTTCTTTTCAATTAACATAGTTGACTGCAATTAAATTGACTATGATAATTTATTTTCTAAACTTCATCTCTTATTTTGTGATCTTACCCCAGAAACTTTATGTTTGTCGGTGTATATATAAATAGAATAATTATATAACAAGTGTTTTCTTCCAGTCGAGTTATTTTGAAACTTCGAACTTCAAAGATGGAAAGTTGTAATTGTAACTTTATGATAATTAATGGTGTAGATATTTACTATTATCATCAAATTCTGAAATTGTGCAGAGTTGTTAGTAATGTGAAATTTTAATAAAATTCATCTTCTTTTTTCGTTCGCTCAGAAAAATAGAGGGAATCTTTTTTAAACAAAAACTATTTACTTCTTTTTTTTAGAATGGCTTATGGGAACGAGTCTGGTATAGTGATAATAGACATTGTTCAGAAGATTTCCTTGATTGTGTTGAATACCGGGGATATCGGTGGTAATACGGATCCGTGTCAACGAGTACTACGCAGTCCAAAACGTCAGGACGAATTGAAACGAGAGAACGAGGACAAAGCGAGAAGTCCTAGCACAGACCAGGTAAAATGTATTTCTTTCTTTGTTAAAGTTGTCTTAAATATTTTAACCGTTACCGTCCTCGTTTCCCTTGACCCTGTCCGACGAAACATCTTGAAAAATTTGATATTTAAATATATGCATTTCGCTTTTTTTTAGACACTATAAAATTAATAATCTCCATTATTGCATGATTGTAAAGAGAATTACATAATTTGAATGTCCAAGTTATTACCAAATTTGTAATTGTAAATTTTTTATTTCTTTTGTAAATACTAAAAGACCTTAAGTTCTCAATAACATGTGACACTTCAGCTTCGATACGATTATTAAGAGTAGAATTGATTAAATAGTCGTAGATCAGTCGTATAATACAGTATTTTTCGAGAATAGCTCTCTAGTTAACATTATTTTAAAAAGAACAAGAAAAAAATTATCAGAGGTGACTAATTTTTCCAGCAGATTGGTTGACTAGTAAATAACTTACTGCTAAAAACTTGTTGGAAGAACTAATATATTTTAACAATTAACCAAAATTATTATTTTATTTCACGCTTTTATTATGTTTTATATGAAAATAGTAAATGAAGCAGGTTTTAATAAAAATGATAACTAACAAATCGAACACCCAACGATAAACTGAAGAATTATTCAATCGAATAAAAATAACGTAGACGATATCGAAATAATTACTTAAAAAAGGTAAATAACTATAACATTCGGTGATATTTAAAACTATAAAATAACTATAAAATACATACAATTTCTATAAAATTAAAAGCAAAGCAATTAAGGAACTGAAACTTTTGTCGTTCGTTTTATTTTCTTGTACTCATAATTATTGTCATGCGTTATTTTAATTCATAAGATGCTTTTAATTAATCCATCGTTTAGATAGAGACACTAATAGTTAAGTAAGTATATAACCACTATATTATTTTTACAAATTCCAAGCAGAAAGTTTAGTAATGTGTAGGCAATTTTGAAAATTCTATTTTTCTATGTTTCTTTATGAAGAAAATTCGCTTCATGCATATTATTATGGAAATCTTTTTTACTCTTGTTCGCGATTTTTGCATGAGCATTGAACATTGTGATCTTAAATATCTTTAAAAGCAGAAGATTACGTAATTCAACTTTTGTTTGAAATTTTGAAACTTTTTATTTAAAAAAAGCAGAAGGAACATTATTTTTATTATACAGGGTATTCAGAGCAGGGATTGGAAACTTTGGAAAGTTAATTAGGTGGTTATTTTTGACTTGAGTTTTTAATAATCCGTATATAGATTGTATTAGGTAATTGGAACAAGTTATAGTTCTGAGACAATGGAGAGATAGAAAGAAAATTTTATTGCGCAAAAAATTAAATTCTGCCTGATTAAATGAACTCTCGGAAGATGGTCACGTTTTCATAATTTTAAAATTATCTTTATTTTTTAAAAATCTGTAATATTATTTTGAGAGATATTTCAACTTCAATTTCATTGAATGCGAAGACTTACAAAATTAAAGTTAAAATATTTTTCAAACTAATCGATTATGCAGAATAAGCAGATTCATCGATTGATATATTTATAAAGAAATACAGATGACTTTGAAATATTCAATATTATAAATATTAAAATATTCACTAGTAGTAGACATTTACAATAAAACATACACGTGTATTATGTAAGGAAAGTCCGAACTTTCAGCTTTGTTCAATAGAATTAAACATTCTAAAATTACGATTAGAATTTCCAAGCGATGAGATTGCCTTTGTGTATTCGATGTACGTGTATTTTCTGCTTGGAATCTTAGAAATAAAAAGAATTTAGCAGAGGAAGTTATATCTATATACGAATCATTCAGTTTTAAGTAACAAACGAGAATGTTATCGGCAACTAGTGGTCAAACTTGTCATTTTCCATCTGCCGAAAATTGAAATTAATTGTAAAACAGATTTATGTAAGTCAATTTTATCGAAAGTAATTTCATGTCACGCGTACGAGTATCGACGAGTAACGATAGACGAGGATTGTCAGCTCTGCCGGAGCTGTTGTAACGCTGTTTTACTGTATTTTTAAAAAAAATTGGATCCTATACATAGTTTCTTTTTAATAACAAACAGAACAAATGTATCTTCATCATATTCATGCTTATTATGCATTTAATGTTTAGCTAACTATGTGTCTACCTACGTTGAAACAAGTAAGAATAATATTACTTTTTCGTTAAAGAGACAGCTAGAGACTTTTGTTTTTTTCGTTTTTAATGATATGCGATATTATTTTCTTGCGAAAATAAACGAACTCGACAGAAGTAGGTAGTAAATATAACTGTAGTAGATTAGCTTTCAGTCGTATTTAGAAGTTCAATTCGATGTTGAATACGTAGAGAAACGAGAAAAAACAAACAAGCAACACGACGAGAAATGTAGCTTAAATTAATTAGACAATGACTCTTATTATGATTGTATACTGCTTAAATGAATCCAGTAAAATTTATATATGTGCGATCGGTTTTTTCACATAAACGTTTGATGATGGAATTTGTGCTGCATGTACATGCATACGTATATAGCAATCAAACTAAAGTTACAATGATACTACAAGATATACAAAATATGGTTAAACAAAACATGCATTTATTATTTATTATATATACATATTATATATATATATATATATATTATAAATTACAATATTACGAAGATTATAGGAGCGACAGTAATGCGATTCGAAAGTTCAAGGAACAAGAACCTTCAAGCAGTTTCAATTTTTCAAGCATTTACCTTATATTTGCACGTCTGCAAATACATACATATTACTTGCATACAGTTAACAAGTTTTTCTCTTATGTCTTATAGCGTGCTTGTTCACGTATGTCTTTTGTTTTTGCGTTGCAAGACTTGTCGACAAGAAGAGATTACTGATAAGAGGTAAATTACTCTTTAATTGGAAAATGCGTGGCAAATCTTATTCGAGTGTTACTCATGTTACATGAAATTTGTTGTATTTATTACTTGATTTTGCTTGGTTGAATTTGTTATAAAGAAGAAAATTGTCCTATTGGATTTGAAGAAATTACTTTATATCATTACAACATATTAATAAAAAAGGAGTTGAAAATGTTCTTGAAAAATATTTGAACTCTGGACACTCGAATTCCTTTTATATTCACGTTTATGTAGTTCATTTATATTTACATAGTTCCATAGCGTTTTTCTTTTTTAATAAAATACTATTATCGCATAAAAATGCTATTTTTGTGATTCTACGTGCGACGTTGATTTGTGTTAAGCTTTATGCCCAGAATTATCGCTAAAGACACTTGACTAGCAGCATTGCCTACATAACCACAGTATACTCTTCGTTTTTTTTACAAATCGAGTATCGTTACAAACGTAGTGAACCTCTGTATTATATTTACCTTGTAATTGCAGATTGTAATGGTACAAAGTACAAAAATTACTAAATTTAGTATCTTTTTTTATAAAATATACGGCATTAGCACTAATTTAAATCGTAATTAAAACATCGTATCACTGGAGTCCTGTGTAGCTTTACGAATTGATTGTGTTGAAAATTTGGAAGAAATGGTAAGGTACATTATTATACATCATACGTTAATAAATAGTTCTTTGATTAATATTTCACTTTGATGATTGAACGAAATGAAAAGCAATAAGGTGTAATATTATAAGGTATAATATTAGATATAAAAATGTATAAAAATGTAATTTATAACAAGAAATTACGAAATGTTTCAGTTACGTACGTATATTGTCTCCGTAAATGACAGCATTAGTCAAATAATGACGATTATAGCAGGTGATTTCAAATATACACACGTATACGTATATATAATCAGTAAAATAACTAATTGAAACATTCTATGGAATTCTTTGCGAGGAATTATTTTAATTGTCACGGAAGAACGATCGAGAATTCTTTGGAATGTTTCGATTCGCTTGTAATGATTATACGTACAATATACTGCAGCCGTCTATATTAAGTATGCTAGACGTATTTTAGGTTGAAAAGAGAAGTGAACAGTATATTATTATTGCTAGTAATGAATTGGTAATAGACTTGAAGAATTAATTATATTTTCACGGTAATAGTTTTGCTAAAATAATGCGTATATATATGGTAGATGCTTATCAGGAGGAGGAAATTTGTTTGTTCAATTCAAAATACACGAAAGATATTTCCACTTCTTTGATATTTTTTTCTTATCTCTCTGAAGCAGTGATGCATACAAAGGCAGGGTTAAAGTGCATTAAAGTTTTTACTAGCTAATATTTCAAACACTGTGAAAGAGATAAGAATCAACAGTTTCGTTCAGTGTAAATTATCTAGAAAACAATACAACGACAATCGTGTTCAAGCAAGTGAAATAGCGAGTTCACGTCTGAAGAAAATACATATGAAGTGTGTATCCTTCGTACTTTCAGAAATACTATGCTACAGCAGCTTTGGTAACAATGTTCCAAGTACTAAATGTTTCTGTGTCTTGAAATTTTGCATGTTTAAAATTTCCGATATACAAGCAAATTTATTATTTCACGTGTCCCTGTCTCACAATGTAAATTTTAATTGATTAGTCGAAACATTTTTAGATACATTTCTCTTTCAGTATCATTTATCTCAAACAATTCTATTGTCGACTGTGATTTACGTCTGTCAGTATCAGCTACTTTGAATACCACATAATGGGTATTTAATAAGCAATTGTGTTAGTATCGGAAAAATTGTAGACACCCTCTATGATATATGTAACACGTGCTTGTTCAAAAAGTCAAGTTTTAGACGTAATTCATATTCTTCGTTTGAAACTCTCTCTTTCAAAAATTCTTGTTTTGTTATTATCAACGAGGCTGTTAATCGAGCAACGATTATGTATAAAATTCTTGTTATAAACTCTATAAAAGTCATTAGTATTAAAGTCTTGTTGTAAATTCTAGTTATTATCAATGAATCTGTTAATGTACTAAACTATTATTTAAACGATACTGCTTTTACTAATTAATATCAAGATCGTTTGTAATCAAGGATATCCCGCATTTTACTTGTATTTTTGAAAAAGCACGAAACGATGCATACGTTCTTACATCTGTAATGCGACGAGCATACATTTTGCCGACGTATTGTTTCTATGAGCATCTTAGGTATTCACCGTGTTAATTTTAATGTGATTTCTACGAAGCATCGAGAAATTTATACCTTCCCGTGTCTGCACTCTTCGTTCTTAACATTCCGACAATTGCACTCATTTGGGAAGTGACAAGTGACCATGCGTTTGCGATATCTCTTCGTTTGGTGACTATAAAAAAGCTTCAGTACACATCGCTTTTCATAAAAAGTACCATTCGTGACGAGTAAAAGTATACGTAGATATAGCATTATTATACCTAACGTAGCGTGTAATACGTTTATATAAGATATAAGGTATTACGTTTATATCGTGCCTTACGAATTCCACGAGGGACAATACCGACAGGCGTCACGATAATGCCATGTGTATCATACGCATATATAACATACGAGATGATTTGCTTCTAGAATTAGATGATTAAACAATATTGATATTCATTCAGTACACGTTGATTCATTGTGTCAAAATCCAACATGTTCAAATTCGTCAGACACGTGGAGACACTACCGTGGAGTCTGAAGGGTTATTAGCGATGGTAGCCGACAGTGCTCAACATTCTCAGCCGCGCGGTGAATTTCAAGCCGGAAGCAATAACGAGAAAGGAACGACGACGGAGGAATCGGTAAATGAAATGAATAAAACCACCGGCGGCACGGTGGTGAACGAAGAAGACTGTGCTAAGAATCACGGTTGGAAGGGATTCAGTCTGAAGAGGCAACTCAGCAAGGTTGATCTGAAAATAAAAAATACTTTCACGCCGGCTTTGGTGACGTCTCAGAATGATGGGGTACTTGTATGCTTTTTGATATATATACTTTTTCATCCGACACACCTTCCGTTTTTTCCTTTAGAGGCTGTCGCACCTGTAAGCTGAGATAATTCACCTAGTATCATGCGAAATCATTCTTTTCCATTTCTTTCCGTTTCTGAAAATTTGAGCCTTTGAATTTTCTTCATCGTTTCAGCAACATGTATGACGTGATTTTTGTTTTCTACGAAAAACTTACAAACATACGCTTCATTCATTCTGCTTATATTTTCCCTCCTGCTTTTTTTCGATTTGCGTTGAAAATAATTTGCTATATAATTTTTCATTTTGTTGTTTTCTTAGAAATTAGTCTGTAGCTCGAAATTTTAGTTTACGTAGTGTTTATGCATTAGCAAGATCTGTTAGAAAAACACTACGTTGGGGGAATGAAACTTGAAGTTTCCTTTCACGGTCGAACGAAGGCTGTGTAAATTATTGCTTGCCATTATCACACGATCTTTCTTTTTTGACCGAACACGACGAGACACGAACGAACATTCTCGCACACATTTCTATAGTATAAACTGCGATGTTACACATCGATCCGCGGAATGAAAAAAAAAAAAGAGAAATATACAAGTACCCCATTGTTAACAGGTAGGCACTGATAGTAGCAGTCAGAAATCTTCCGTTTTTTACTGTAACATGACCGAAACTGCGAGTTCGTTGTCTCCAGTTGAAAGTACCGTGTCCGAGCCTCCGTTACCATCAGAGGTCTCGATAGCTGGACGTGATAGTCCATTGAACGATGAGAAAAGACGGAGCAACCAAGAGCAACAAGCAAAGAGTCCGGTGGTCGATGGACAAGACAGAGTCAAGTGCGTCTCGCTGAGATTCCTCCCTGCCGAGAACGTTGCCGAAAAGTCAGAAGCCGCCGTACGGCCGGTTAATCTGACGTTGGCCGAGACCTGTGAAACGAAACCACCGCCGAGGCTGATGAAAATCGTGAGGCTGAAACAAGCGAAACGGGAGGGTCGTTTATTGTCTGTACCGAATTTAAAGTTTGCGAAAAACGATCCGGCGATGATTTGCGACCTAAGGTGCGAGGAAGCGAACACTGGCTCCGAATCATTCACCTGCAATCTAATAAGAAGATTCAGTAAGTGTTTAAAATTAGAGTAGAAAGGAGAGTTTTGTGTTGTGTCCGTGTGCATTTAGAGATGTGGATACGTGTAGAGTTTTATATACGTAACGTATGGCGAATGTGATGAGTATACATGACGTTGCGAGTGCGTGTGAGTGAAAAAACTACTCGTTTACTAACAAACATTTTTCTTTCAATCGCAATCGTCATTTGCGTTCGCTGGCAACTGACTTCTTCGATCCAAAAAAAAAAAAAGAAAGAAAAAGAAAAAAAAGATAACCAGATGCCTCTGCGATGTCATTGACTGAGAACGTATAATTGTGTCCTACAGAAACTAGACTAATTACATAGAAAAGAGCTGTGCTACATTTCGACTGTGCTTTTATCACTCTTTTTTTTCTTTCATTTTTTAAAAGAAGGCCTAGGATGCTCGTAGATTCATGTAAAATAACATTTAGAGGTAATATCAAGTAACTGTGTTTTTATATATATATGTATAAGTGTAAAATTAAAACTAAAAAAAAAAATATATATATATAAAT
>KQ435789.1:642309-654136 GCA_001276565.1 Melipona quadrifasciata | reverse complement strand
TTAGATAATTATTAGACTTTTTAGGAATTTTCAAAAATATACGAACTGTTGTAATATAAAAATAGAATGTCGAACGAAATAATTTTACTCATAACTGAAAGTCGCGTTTTGTCAGATTTTATCAATTACTATATCAAGTGCTCCTCATATATTTTTATGTAAATTTGTAGACTTCTCGGGAATACCTTTCCGAAAATACACAGTCATTCACAGTGATTACCTTACTTCTGAGGATTTCATTAATCGTAATTTGTATATTTTTCTAACTTCAAAATGCATGAACGTCCATACGTTAGCAAGCAATTACCTTACCTTTGAAATTGCTGTTCAAACCATCGTCGGCAGAGAGAAACAAAATCGCTTCTATTCGTAATTGGAGATGCCGAGTCATCGCGTCGTGTCACCGAAAGTAACGAAATTAATCGTTCGAATCGTCCCTCTGCTTTTTAAGGCCACGGCGGTGTTGCGTGAACATTCTGTGCGGATAATTGTTGCAATATCCGCGGCGCAAACAAGCGCTATTGTGCTGACCGCGACGGCGAACCCTTTGCCAAGACTCCGATTAATCTTTTTTTTTTCAACCGACCGGCTTTCTTGTCGCTGAGTTAACCAACGAGTTGTTTCGGTAGTCGACAGGTAACAGCATCGAAGCAGCTGCGCCAACGATGCTGAAATTGCTCATTACCCGGAATACGCGAGCAATATACTGTAGGTACTACTTTCACGATTCGCCAACGAAAAAAATTGACGCTCACCACCACCGTTATTGCAAAATAACGTGACCGACGAGTATCGGCCGATCGTTTAAGAAACGCGGTGTGTGAAGTTTTCCAGGTTGATCGTGAGCCTGAAAAATGTTGACCGAAAGAGAAAAGAAAGAATTAACCGTTGGTTGCGTCGAATTTGAAGATTTTTTTCTTCTCTGATAGTAGAAAATACTTCTTAATTTACAGTTATTATATAGTAGAAAATACTTCTTAATTTACATTTATTATATAGTAGAAAATACTTTTATTTATATTTATTTAATTTGTTTTATTTATTAAATGTTATTAAATTTTATAAATTATACATATAAAAATATATAGAATAAAATATACAAAAATATACTATGAAAGAAATACAAGTTTGCTTTACTTGTTAAAAATTATTAAACTTTATAATTATGCAAACAAATAACACTTAAATTACGTATCTAACAATGGCAGCGAGTTTAATCTGTACTCATATACAGATTTCTATACTAGGAATATTTTTCTATAATAGGAAAAACGAAAGAGAAACTGGATATTATTGGACGTTTAAAAAAGGGTGAAACCGCGTCTGATTCAACACGCAGAAAAAGGTCTGCAAAAACAAATTGTCATTATTAAAATAACTCCAAAGAACTTCTGAAAGTCGTCTTCTTCTCGTGCAAGTTTGAAAAATAGCAAATGACGATAAGTGAAATCGGGCTACATGTAAGTGGATCTTACATCACATTTGTATTATTATTATATAACTCATTATTGGATAATTTCTGCTGTGCACTTTTGCACGTAGGTAATAAACTATTTACAGAAGCGGATTACAATGTACCACTTTAGTTTTTCCAAACAAGAAAAAAAAAAACTATTGCAAGAAAACTAGGTGTGCCGATGCTTTTCGATCCACTGTATATGTATGTATTTCCATTAATATCCGGTGCCTGGCAATGACACACAATGTGTAACCGAGCGACTAACTTACGATCGTTTGGATAAAGGTCCGACGAGTTTTCTGGCGCCAACTAATTCGTTTGAAGCACCGTTCGGCGAGCGATCGTCTCTCTCGCCGACGCCCATACCTTCGTAACACGCTGCGTCGCCGGAAGGAAGCTCTTGACAAGCCACTCGCTCCGCTCCGGTCCGCTCCGGACTCTCACTCCGGCTCGGCTCGGCTCAGCTCGGTTCGCATTACCTTCACTTGGACGCCAAAGCCTCTTTCTTCCTGCGCTCCGAATCGGACGTTACGCGCCACTACTAGACGCGACTAATCGACAGAAACTGACAGACAGGAAACAACACTCGCTCGTTCCACCATGAAAAAGAAAATACCGCTCCGGTCTGATCCACGATAACGAATTCTAGAAAGATTTTCTCTCTTTACGTTCGCCTTTAAATCTGAGAGCCTTGAGTTTATTCTCTTGTTAGTATATCTATTAAGTTGATGAAAAAAAAGAGGAATTAAAAAACTGACATGAGCGTTAGAGAAATACGAAAATTTCTAACAGCGTAATGAAGATGTAAAATATAATAAAACAGTGGTGATAAAGGGTAAATATAAATTGATAAATAACAATTTTAAAATGGAGAAGAATGGAATCTTAGTAAGAAATTGTTTTACTTACTCTGGATACTTCGTACATTTTTTCGTATTATACGTGCATAATCGTCACATCTATATAATTGTGGGTTAAAAAGTTTTTTTAAATAAAGATCCACAGTCTATTTATCAATTTTACACTCACGACTTAATTGTAGAAAATTGAAGGATTTAAAGCGGAATTAAACGATTGTCTATGAAAGAATTAATATCTAAAAATTTTTCTACATTATATTGATGCATACTTTGACTTTCGTTAGAAATATACATAACCTCAAAATAATTCTATACCGTTACCATTTAAAATGCGTGCATTCACTTCGACAATAATAAATATTTCCTCTGCTTTACGAAAATTCGCCAGACGCCTCCTTGATGGAAATTCAGAACATGCCAATAACAGAGAAAAAAATGACAACACAGTCCGTGGTAACATTCACAAAGAGGTATATAGGCCGATTCGATTTAAAGGTTGTTCCAGTCGGTTATATATGTACCTTCCTTCTCGAGTTTAGAAGTTCACGGCAACGCGTCAGGGAACGAGTCCGACCATTCATGAATACATTATCCTTTCTAACGAGGTGAATAGAGGTGAAGTAGACAGAGTTGCAGCAGTTTGTCCATAAATCACTCAAAGGATATAAACGAGATCACCCTCGGACTTGTAAAGGTGCATTCAGATTTGTGTTACCGTTACCTTGTTACTACTGTGTCATGCTAGTGTTTTATTTGTTCAGCCAATTGTCGGTAAAGTGGTTCGCTCTGAAGAAAGTATTTGACACGCTATCTTTTGGACATCTTCAGATATCAAAAGTCTTCAAGTGTCTCTGACTGTCGTCTGTTCAATAACGCGATGCACTAAAATTAGTGAGTTAAGCGCATGAGTATCAATAAATGTAAAAGAATTTAGAAATAGTAGGTCTTACGTCGAATTTCGTATATTACTAAACATAGTATATAATGTGTGTAACGGTAACGAGTAAAGTAACAACTGTGAATGCACCTTAACGCGCCGCTTCAATACTCCCGGTCCGTCGGTTTTCATTTTTTCTTCACTAGTCCCGGTGTCGTAAGGAAGTGCTCTCTCATTCGACTGTAAAATTACCAATGCAATTCTAAGGTCGTAATTCTTCACGATTTACTGTGAGAATCTCTTCTTTCTGCTTTGAAAATCTCGCTAAATCTGTAACGTAATAAACGTAATCATATCTGTTACGTTTATTTTTTTTAAACTTTTTAAATTTTACGTTCCAGTTCAATTATTTCTTTCTGCTAGATTATTGCAGACGAGACGGAATTTGTAATGTAAGTTTCAATGTCAATAGCTTTCTTGAAAATAATATTCATCAAATCATTGCGGTCCGTTCTAACAATAAGTTCTAACTTTAAATTTTGCAATTGTCGCAATTAATGAATATGTTTGTAACTATATTTTGTTTTATTCCTTACAATTTTACCCTTTGGATGGTTGATTTTTTTATTCGTGGAAATAATTAAGAGTTATTTTAGAAATGAATAATTGCAATATTTATAAACTGAGTAAAATGGGATCCCAAGTTTGTGATTTGAAAACTTATTTCTATACAATTAGATATTAACTTAAAACAAAAGAGCGTCATTCAAACTATAACAAAAAATTTATTACTCTTGCAAAATTCTTGTTTCTCACAAAATAATTAGAAATTATTATGTATTTATATTAAATATTTTTTTATTTCCATAGAGAATAAATAATATTTAGTTTAACGACAAATATTAGTATTATTATGATATAATAAGTAATATTAATATATTAACAATATAATTTTACAGATTAAGGTACAGTATAAGGTAATATTTTACAATGTTTTCATTTTATACAGTTGGAAATTATATTATAAAGTATTCCTAATAAAAAGATTGATAAACATGCAGTCCCTGAGATATAGCTCGTATTTCCTACAAAGTTACATGGTAATTTAAAATTTGGCAACGATAGAAAATACTTGCATAATTTCGTTTTCGTTCAATTTTTACAACGAACGTATGATACAAGAAATATTCAAAATAAACTATAATTAAATATTAAAAATAGCACATAATGTTATAAAATTTATTTTAAATAGAAGAAATTATTAGAAGAAAACATACACATTTAAAAAAAAACTATTCTAACATATATTACATTTAAAATATTAATAATCTGAAATCAGTATTTAACTAAAAAAAAAAAGAAAACAAAAACATAGAAAAATTTTAGCATTACAGTTCAATTAACATGTGACTAATTTTTATTCCAGTTAAAAATAAATATATCAAAATATTATTTTTGTGGAATATTAAAATTTTAATATTTTATTGTAGCATTAAAAAATCAAAGGAACAAATTCAAATATTACTCGACGAATAACACTCATGAAAGGACTAAGTTATCACTTTTCACACTAATTGTAAGTGAAAAATGTTTATTAAGCGTACGTTGAATCTGACACTATTATCAAGACGATCTGGAATCTATTTTAGGATTATATTTAAATTGCATTTCACAGTTTTTTTTTAAAAACGTAAATTATATTTCAATTTTACAAATTTCGCTATCATTAGCTAATGACCAATCAATAACGAAAGCAAACATTAAGAAATAAATTCTAACGTATTTCGAACACCGTTATGTAATGCGAGACAACAATAACAGAATCAACAAATCAACGTGTGCTCAGTTCCCAAGGTTAAAGAGATTTCAAATACAAGTGAACTATTACATGTTCGATGAACATGTGCACACGTATGTCTATGCATATGTACATACATAAATAAATACATACACATACGTTATTTGTTATTTGCATAAATATCCGAACAGTAAATTTTCGATTTCTGAGAAATTGTTTATAATTGTAATTCGTGAATTGTAACTCGAAAATTTAGTCTTCGAACATTTGTGGTAGCCGCTGTACGTATCCGTAGAAGAAAATAAATCTATTTGCAACTAAATAACTCGTCATACATTTATTGACGAGTTATTTAATTCCTTTGAGTACATAACGTCATTATAGACGAATCTGCAACACTATGCAAATTATCGACGGATTACTAAAAACTTTGGTTTTTACGCAAAAATATAGACGTAATTGTTCATTAGCTAATTAAAAATCTGTTGTTATATTTATATAACGTTACACGCGTCTACTATCACTATTAGTTTCGTCGCCCTGTCGAAAAAAATGTATGTACTTCTCTCCTCCATCGTCTACGTCATCTATGAACAAATGTACAATAGTTACATTAGAGGTTAAGTGATGAATACTAATTTAGAAACACTACACACAAACTCATTAACGTTATATTCAAATGTATCGCAATAATGGAGGACACCGTATAATTGGAACATCGCGATCAACGAGAGTCTTCTAGTTTTCCGTTATTTTCGTGTGGGGGGGGGGTTGCGATGAGAAGCGCGGAAACACCGAATTTACATTCGAATTCAATGAGATTCTCTTTTATCATTATATTTTGTACTATTTTCCATGTTGAAATGTTCCAACATTTCCAATCTACTTACTTCAAACGTTTCGGATTACAATTTTTCGGAGGATTATGTTAGATAGGTAAATACTAGAGATCGTGGATTTGAACGTGTACTAAAAACAAGTGGCACGTGAACCACGTATATGTATCGAGGAATTCAAGATCTGTGTTCAGGGATATACGACCTTATATGGCTGAAACATTGTTGTTTATATCGCATCCTGTCACTTTAAAGACGGGATTTCCTATAATCGTCAATATTTCGACACGCACGTCAGAGATTTTTAACTGAACGAAGCACGTTTCTGTTCTCTCCATGTACGATTTTTAAATGCATCGCGTCAGGCAGGCGCGCATGCGTTGAAAGCGCACGTGTCTGATGCGCATGCGTTATGTATTTATCTCGTGCGCCTGTGCCGATGCTTGCAGGGGCTTCCCCTGATCGTAATGAAATATTACAAGTTCTTTATCCACTGCTGTTGTTTGCGACTTCTCTAAAATCGCCTCAAATACACGTTGTAACTTAATTTAACGATAAAAATTAATAAATATTGAAAAACGATTAATAGAGAATTAGGGAATCCCAGATGAATGTTGAAGGTGAATGATTTTTAGTGCAATAGAGATAATTTTGTCGATCGAAATTCATTATTGTTTTTTCATGTCTATATTCCGCGTTCAGGAATATGCTTCTCGATCGTATCGAAATAGGAAATGCCATCTTGATCGAGATCGAGATTTCTTTGTTTCTGGCAGTAGTTTAGAAGCGGCACAAAACTTCACGTTTGTTGGTTATTCAATAAAAGTTTTAGAATATATAATAAATATTTATTGTAGACAATAAAATCTTTATGTTGCAACTGTATTTTATAATACGATTTATAATAACGATCTTTCTTAATCTAAAATAAAAACCTTTTAATTTCGAAAATGAACGTAATATTTGCCATAAGGCTTTTGAACGGTATTTATACATTTTAATACACGGTATTAAAAAATTACACAAAACACTGAGATCCAGATTCGTGTATTTGCATACGCGTGAGATAGGGAGCGCGAAAGTCGGAAAAAAATATCGTCTCATTGACGTTAAGATTCGCGACAGGAAGTCCGATATTAAAAAATAATCGTCTGTCGATAGTTGGTTTGAATTGAAGATCCACGATCGCGTATGTTATCGATAAACTCTAGAACCATGCATACACATATCTGTAGCGGAAGCGCAGCGGTATCTCACTCATGCAACGTGGTAGCTTTCTCACTCGGAAATCACAGTTGAACATTGGTTTTCTTTTTTTTTTTTCGACGTTACCCGTGGCACTCGTTTGTCTCGTATTTTTTGCTATTTTTCTTTTTTTTCGAAATTAAAGGGTGTGCGAACAGGCCATCGTGCAGGCTAAAAATATATCTATATATATATTTCAGGTGCGGCGAAGAGAAATGATTTTTAATCGGAAATCATCGGTGCTATCGGACAACGAAAATTCATCGACAGCGTGACGTGGAGAAGGAAATGATGCAATAACGGTAAGCGTGTGGTCGAATGCGCGCGCGTACGCGTGTGAATTGTTCGAACGTCGTGTGAAAATTCGCGTTAAAAAATACGAGAGAAAAAGTGTTGGGATATTCGTCAAACGTAAGCAGAAACAAGTGAATACTGGTGTTAAGATCAAGAGGGGGAGGGAGAGAGGGTGTGTAGACATCGTAACAAATCGTGATAAGTAACAGCCAGTTAAACGCGCCTCGTTAGTCGATAATTACACAGCAGCCATTAAGTAGTTCTTTCAGGCACACGTTAGTTTTTGAGATTTGCTCCCCTTCACTATACGTTCCATTATTCTTGCACGAGAATCACAGTTAAACGATTAGTACACTATAGTAATTGCAATCTTATCTGCACTTTCTACCGAAAATTCGACACGTGCGAACAGGTAAAACTTACGATTATCTCAACGATGACACTGGATGATATCTCTAATAGCAAACACGTTCACGTCGTCTTCAATGTCTTCTGTCTGACTGAACGTCAAATAAATTAAAGAGATTTCAATTTCAACCAACTGAACTAAGGCGATAGATAAAAACACGAGAGGAAAAGAGAAGAGGGAAAGGGAAAATCTTCCACGATATCAAAATGATGAGAGAAAGTCGGAATAACTTAATCTCGAAAACGTAGATGCGAGGTTACTTAGTGAGGTCGGTTTGCTCAGTCCCGTATATCTTCCTGTTTCTCTTCCAGTTACACTTTGTCAAACACTTTTCTCTATACTCGCACGTGAATCACAGTTAAACGATTGATACTTGTCAACGCGTTCGGCCGGCAACGTCCACGTTCACGATGGAGAACTCATTGAGGCAAGCCGGACGCAGCACCAAGGCGAGGAGCTCCGTACAGCGAGTATGGGGAGAAATACGGTGGCAATCCGGCGGGCGTGTGCGGATGCGGCGGCGGCAGCGGTAAACCCAACGACGATAAAGGCGGTGGCAACAACGGCGAAGGTTTCCCATAAGGATGATAACGCGCGGTTGCCAGCGGGCTCAAGGGCGGCGTGGGATAAGTCCTGGAGAACAAAGGATGCGTCGGCGGTAGCCCAACGGCGGACGGCGACAACAGGGACAACGCGGCCGCGGATGGATCCGCGACACCGCTGCCGTTCGACACGCTGGTGTGACTTCTCAAGTGCTGCAGCAGCTCGTCCGACGTGGAGAACCTCTTGCCGCAGTACGCCGTGTCGCTGGCTATCCAGTTGCACACGTAGGGAAGCTGCGAGGCCGCTGCCAAAGCTGCCAGTTGTGCGTGCGCGTACGCGGCTACGCCCAACGCTCCGTAAACCGCTGACCCGGGTTTGTGATCGCACTGTGTACACCCAGCCGGACAGGAAGCACCCGTGGAACCGGCGGTGCCGTTGCTCGCCAACTTGCCGTTCGCCACCACCGCGTTCGCAGAATGGGCCAGCAGATGAGAGTTCAACTGACAACCGGTGCAGTAGGGATCCCTGCAGACGGGCATTAAAGCGTCGGAGGAACTCTTCAGTCTTGCGTAACTCAGATAGGGATTGCCGGCCACCAGGCTATTCTTCAACGCGGCCTGCTGCGACATTAAAGAACTGGCTGTTACATCGATTGGTATCTGCGGCGTGTAACCTAAATAACCAGAGCTCGACGAGGCTAGACTGACACCTGGCTTGAAAGTACCCAAGGGGAGATCCTTGATGGACGGGTCTGTCATCGCTAGGACACCGGCCGGACTGTAAGATGGCTTCCCTTGTAACGACGGGCTACTGACGACCGCCGGTTGAGACGAACTCGACGAGTCGAGCTGAGCCGACGAGAGATTAGCCGCGGACGATATTCTCGAGGACGGTGACTCTCGTGCCGTGTCGCCGTTCGGCGTCGCGGTTTTCCGTCCCTGCGGCGTCACCGTACGAACCGACGAGGCGCTCTGATTGCTGGAGCATCGTTTGTTGTTGCTACCGGGTGTCCTCGATCGGCCGGACGTCGAGTGACTAGAGGCCGATCGCTGCTCGTCCGGGCTCGACGCTTTCTCACGACCCAAACAGGACTCGTACGGCTTGAAGGTGGTCTTGGCCGAATCCGACGCGGACGTGACCGCGACCGCCGGCGACGATTTCTCGCGTGATTGATCCGTCGACTTGGACGATTTGTTGCCCGAACCTTTGTCCAACGAACCCAGCAGTGATTTATTGGACGGTGTGTCGGCTCCTATTTGACTGCAAGTCTGAGCGAGGAGCGCCAGCGGACTCTTCTTCGCGTCTAACTGCAAATAGGAGGAAAACGTGCCAATGTAGATCGGTTGTCGAACAATTCCGTTCATTTTGACATTTTACGTAATATATACAATATGTATATTATTTTGTACGATTATTTTATAAACATAACGAACATACGCGTAATTGTAACGTATTTTTAGCGTCATTATCGACATTGACGTTTATGTTTTGAGTTATCGTAAATATTGAAATGTGCGCCCGACGCGTTACGTCTGCAATTTAATTACTGAAAAGTAATCAGCATTTAATAATCGCCACCGATATTTCCGTCATCTTTCGTTTTGTATTGCGCTCGCGCGAGGTTTTAACTCGACAGATATATCGTCGCGGATATACGCCACGTCCATATAGTTTTATGACTAATAAAAAGTCATGGCCAATGATTGCAATATCTAAAAACAATTAATCAAACTGTCGTATATTACTTTACTCTGGCGCGAGTGAGACAAAAATGTATAAATCATATTGCATTTCAATTTATATTGCCGCTGTTGCGTTTAAAAAATCTTTTTTATCGCTTCTGGAGAAAATGTACATGTGTAAATATAGAACCGATCGCAAAACCGCCACGAAGCATGTAATAACTCATCGAGCGATCAAACCAATCTAATGGAATCGAACGTTTAATTGTATCTCTCGCTTCATGCCTCAACGTGACCTAAAAATATTATCGATAAGTGAATAACAGATAAAAATTACTAATTATGAGGTTTGTAACTTCAACTATGAGGTTGTACGAATATTATTTCTTACGATCTTGACTTATTTCAAGTCGACTAACGTCTGCACGAGTTGCATAAGCTAATTAAGAGAATTGTGTTCCAACTTTACATTCATTTTGCAAATGATCACAAGACTAAAAAAAAAAACGAAATTTATGTACTGTATTCAACTCGTTTTTTTAGTAATTCAATTTATCCTATCAACATATGACAAGGATATATAATTTTGCTATTACAATACTATCTTTAAATATGTACTCAATAGACTAAAATAAAATTTCTTTTTCTGAATACGTTCGGAAACTAAAAAATGACGCGCGATTTAACCCTTAGGCGCATGCGATTTTAAAGCAAAAAAAAAAAAAAGGAAAAAAAAACGTTTACTTCAATTATTAAACATAAAATATTTCTCAAAATGAAAAAAAAGTAACATTTAAATAAATTCTTTATTACAGAGTGGAGCATAAATAATCCCACCATGTAACTAATGTTTTAAATGAAATTCATTGAAACACATCTTTTAAAAAAAAAAAAAGAGTTAAAAAATATCCCACTAACTGCATTAACTGTAAAAAATAATTTTAGACCCACCCAACTCCAAAGAGTTAAATCTCGCAGACGTGACTTTACTGAAACGTAAAACCGAAGCTTGAGCTTGACAGTTTGCAAAGAATAAGAACAAAGATTACATTTTCGTAAATACCTAACAAAGCGAACAAATCATCGAGCAGGGGAAATTTAATTATCCTCGTTTCAATCGTCAGGTGAAAAATTCCAAAGCTTCGATCATTTGCATCGCTGAGAGTTACATCGCCGTTCCGTTCGTACCGATCAAGCTGTTAAAAGAGGCAAGGGGAATTAAAACGGCTGTTTACTGTAGGATCGTGGCCAATTAATAAGTAGTTCTGAACGGTGGATGCGATTAGCGGCGGAACGAACGCGGGGAGAGAAATTTAATATTGGCGCCGGGTGAGCGTTTGCTTTGCAAGTAGCTAGGATGATGCAGTTGGTATAATTAGCCTATAGAGGAGCGATATTTCTCGCCGGGTTTGATACGTCCATCGAACAGATGTTCACCGTAATTAAAATGCAACGTTCATGCAACTAGCTCCGTCGTTTACGGGTTGCTCTCCTGCTAATGGCGCGACGCCGACAGATATTAATGCCGCGAATTGCAACAGGCTATTACAACATTACGGTTAAAGCTATATGTTAATTGCCCCCGGACGAGTTAACGGAACATCCGATAGCAATTATTTTTATCGTCGAACGTTCGCTCATAAATCATCGGCAAAACAGTCTTGCTTAAAGATTTCCCCGCTTGCGAGCCAGAGTCCGTGAAAAAAAACTTAAGTTTCTTTGCTTTAATTATTTTTTTTTAATCTCCGTGATTTTTTTTTCATCTCCGGATCAATGTGTAATGCTAAAACTACGAAATGTAACTGTAACAGCATGCACGTCAAT
>KQ435789.1:628321-642229 GCA_001276565.1 Melipona quadrifasciata | reverse complement strand
TTTTGCAGTTACACGTTACAACAGATATCTCAGTTTCACGTGTAAACGCGAGATCTTGGAACGTAAAATTTTACTCGCGACAATGTTTTTATTAATTTTTAATCGCCTTTGTTACATTTTCAACATGCTTCTGATTTATCAGTCTTACGCTTCATTCGAATTTCGTGGTATGATAATTTTAACTACGAATATTTTTAGCAAAACAAGTTCGAGATTGAGACGATCTTTGCTATTTAAATAAGAAATATAAACCTGCAGTTTAGGATTAATAATATTATAATCTACAAATGTCCTCCATAATTCGCACATCAATACGAGAAAATTTAAATATTCGTGCGGCTAAATTTTATTAATTTGTACTGTGACATTTGTGAGAAACGGAGCATTAAATCAGTCTGATTTAAATAAACTGACAACTGAAAATCAAGCAACAATGGCCGACAATTTATTACTCAGATCTTGTCATAATAGCGTACTAAAATACTTAATAACAGAACTGCTCGAGCAAATGGTTCTCCCGATGAAAATTTGTGAAATCAGTCTGTTACTTTTTACTGTTGCATTAGCGTGAAGATCGCGTTGTAGGTCAGTAACAAGCGCGAGCAATCATCTTGCACGACCGATGAGTCATTCAGTAATGGAAATATCCTTCGATGATAAAAATTTGAATTTTTATACGCTCCGTCGGATCTCTTTGTATTTCACTAGCTTACAAGAAGACTGCTTATGAAATATTTCTCCAATGAAAATGAGTCGAGAAAATATTTTGAACAAATCTTATCCTTATCTCCTCAAGCACATTCCCTGATTATTGAAAATCATCGAAATATTAGTTTAATCTGAAAGACCAATATTTTTTCTTTCAGTGTTATTTAATTCAAAACAACTTGAACAACGATTTATTCAAAAGTTATTTCCGATCGAAATGCGGGAACAATCGATCGGTAATAGCGTCATAACGGGTAGAATGGAAAATACAAAAATTTAAATTCAAAGTGACATACGTCCAAACTTAACCTCTTGCGCTAGTAACTGGTTGACGGACCATAACGAGTGTCCAAATATCGTATACAATAATTTGTCTTCTTTTTTAATTCATCGGTATATATCATTGAATAGAATTTACTAAGAAGTAATAAATATTTATAATAAATATTTCAATATACTTAAAACTGAGAAAATATTGCAATTTTGGGCCAAATATTCTCGACGTACGTGGCATCTCATTTCAGCGCAAGAAATTAATTAACTTAATACGTATACGTTACGAAATTACGAAATATACGATAGTTTATAAAACTATCTTACTAAAACTTCAGTTTCAAATTCGACAAACGCGTCGCGGAAGACTGACGAAGCGATCGGAATTTACCATTTTCCCACTCGTCAATTCGAGTTCGAAATTGCGCGCGCGTCGTTTATTGCTCATTTATCGCGTATTGTACGCCACGTTGATTATTCGCACCATCGTGTTGAAAAAAAAAAAAAAAAATATGATACTATACACCAAACGATTAGAAACGGGTCCATTTCGCGATCGCTTATCTAGCGGTAGCACCGTAGTGCCAATTACTTGTTGCTTTTTACCCGTGATACCAATTGAAACATAATAGCGCATGCTCTTTATCATGCACTCGAGAGAGTGCACCACGATATCTGTAACGAACCGTTTGTTTGAGAACTCGTCGAAGCAACGAGATCATTATAACGTGAAATAACGAAAGCTGACGAAAAAGATGAAAAGAAAAGAAAAAAAAGAAAAAATTCAACAGACAACGTGTCACTAACGCAGCGCTCTTTATTACCAATCGCAAAAAGCGGGGAAATTTGAAATGGCCGAAGAAGCGATTCGAAACAACTAAATGAGAAGAAACTTCGAGATAAATGAAAGTCCTTGTTGTTTGCCGTTAAGTGGACGCGCATCATGACGCTGAGCGAGTTTTATCGCATGCGGTGAAAATTAGAAGGAGAAGAAAGAAAGAGGGGAAAAAAGAAAAAAGAAAAGAAGTAGACAAAGGAAAAGGGATCGGGCACTCGTTTATTTTTAGCACATACACGGGGTTCCCTCGTGCCTCACCATCACCGCGGCATTGTATTACTGAATCGTGTTTTGATTTACGACGCTCGTAAATCAGCGAACGTTTCAAGCAGAAAACGTTTGCCAGCACTCTCTGTCCTCAAAATAGTTTACAGGAGTTAAAGCGTGAGACGTGAAATGCACTCCCCGTCGCGTTCAAGAAGGAGCCGACAATCAGAATTAATGAACCGTCGAAGCTATTGTCCTTCTTGTGGTGTACACACTTTACATCGGCTTAATCGGTCGACACGTTGACGGTTATAGTAACATCGTCATTGCGTTTGAATCATTTTACGCGATCGGTGCTTCGAATAATCGGCGTTTTGTAACTGTTCAATTCGTGCCTACAGTTTTCTCTTCGATTAAGCATTTCGTCGTACAATATTTTGTTTGTACAGAGATCTAACATCTCGAGCAACGTATCGATGCTCGCGCACACGCTCGTTGTACATCGAGATGTTCGAAGATCAAAGTGTACGTCTAGAAGCGGTAAACTTTCGGAGCGAATTGGAAACAGTTTTGAAACAAAATCAATCAAACAAAATGCGTTTCGATTACTTACGTCACGGCGAGCGAACGTTGTAAACGAAACCATTCACTGGTAACCACGGAGCATAGAAAAAAAAAAAAGAAAGAGATAGAAGAAAGAAAGAAACACGGCACTAACCGTAGTTGGCAGAGGCGTAAGATATTCCGGACGGAGGTACTGATTCGCGCTGGAAGTCAGCATCTTAAACAATGTTTCGCCCTCTTTCTGTCCGCGACTCACGCTCTCCTTGTAACGGATATCACTGCACAGTCCACGGAGGGCTGACGAACAAAAAGCTCCGGCGTATCCGTAGGAAAAACACTGTCGTACTTTCCTTCCTTATATCCGTCGAGGCAGAACAACAACGCGATTGCACGCAGACGAAGCCATTTGGGGCTTCAAACGCGGCGTATTGCGTAGACGTAAACACAACTGTCGTTTAACGTACAGAGAGTGGCACAACACAGAAGGTCACCGAGAGAGAAACAAAATTAAAAAAAAGGGTATACAGTACCACACACAATAGAAGCATCAACTCTTTCGACGACCGGCTCCGAATCGCAACTGAGTCGCATCGCTTACTGTTCCCTCGACCGAGCCTCCCGTTCCCCCCACCATCGCTCTCTATCGATGACCGTTCAGCTGACTTACCCCGCCACACCATGCTCCCCCGGGAAAGCTTACCCCTTCGCCGCTCTGTCGGTACATCCTAGCTTCCCCCACCGCGCGTCTCCACGTCAGATTTTCTAGCGATGAAAGTAACACTCTCTCGCGAAAAAAACATCTCGTCCCGATCAACCTTTCGACGCTCGTGCGCATCGATATCAATTTCATTTAAACGTCATTCAACACAACGTTTCAGTTTGTCCTGTTTTATCGATCGATCGGAAAATGCGGATCTCGTGTTTAAATTTTTTAGATTATGTAACATAATTTCGATTTTTAGAGAATCATTTTTAATTATTTTAATATCGTTAGTATAAAAAAATATAGATTTTTTAAATGTAAATGTTTTCGAATTGCTTCTAAGATTTATAAAGGATTGATATCGATCGATGTTATTAATCATTTTATTAACACTCTGACAGAAAAAAATATTCTTTTATTGTTCTACAACTTTGTAAATTGATATAAAGGTTTTTAATTGTTAAAACAGCATTGAATTTTATTTAAAATAGTCCTTTCGTCTTTTGTAAAAATGTTCGTGTATAATAAAATGTACTTAAATTTACATTCGTGAAAAATGTGCTTAATTTCCTGAAAATGTAAGTTTTATTTATTTATCTGAGGCGGTTGACAGAAATGATTAAAATTTCCATTACGTCGATAGGCGTAACTATAATCCCAAAATAAAATTTTAAATTGCCCAAGAAATTTAAATCTTGAGCCATGAATCTCAACTCAATGTACAACTCAACTAATCTGTCAATATGAAAGCGATTAATATTCAAATATTAATCGTCGAATATTAAAAAAAATTTCAGATATTTCATTTTATTCGTCTTACGTTTTGCCTAACATAATCAAGTAAAATCTCAATTTTCATGGTTGCCAGTGTAGAGCTACAAAATTCGTTTGTCAGATCGAACTTAGAGCCATCGCTAGTCGAAGGATCGTGGATTTCCCCACCCTGGGTGAGAGGTATCGGTACGACAGCGACAAGGACAGAGCGAATAGGAAGAACGGCGCAACCAACCAATACGAACGAAAGAGACGAAGGTGACGTGGAGTTGGCGGTAGCGGCGGTGGTGGTGATGGTGGTGATGGTGGCGGCGGCAGCGGTGGCGTTTGCGACACGGTGGTCGTTGTCGGTTCGCGCTGTGCCGACACTTTTGCTGGGTGCAAGCGACCCGACCAACGACGTGTCAACTTGCACAAGGTGCCCCCACGACTTCGACTTCAACCTACCCCGCCGCCGCCACCATTCTCCGCCAATCTTCTCTCCCTCCTCTTTTTACTACCCTTCCTCCCGCAAACGTTTTAACGCTAACGAAATCTACATTTTCCTCTGTTATCTCTCTACTTAGGTAGCATCTCAAGATCGTTGTAAACACCGACGCGGAGAATTTTCAATTCATTAAATATTGAACAGATTACGAGGGAATATGTTTGCGCGATACGAATATTTTTCGGTGTATGGTTCCCTAACCTAAACCTTTCTATGATGATTTTTCTATCGAAGATGTATTATAATTTTATAATACACTCTTATATTTGTACCGCTCTGTTAGAGAATATGTAGTAATAAGGTTTTTCTCATTAACTTTGATTGCTCTTTTACGTTTTGGTATTTCAAAAGACCTCAAGACATTAAGATCAATATACGAATGTATAGTTATTTTTAGCAGTAACTTTCACAAAGATCAGATTTTATTGAAAATTTGTAATCGTTGAAATTTATATACGACGCTACAATAGCATTACCGATCACTAAGCATTGAAAACGCACATAACACTACCCGGTTACCAAGTACTGAAATTTACATGACGATCACAGTCACATCGATCGCTAAGCGTTGAAAATCACACGATGCTACAGTCACGTAGCCGATTTTTGTGTATTAATACGACACGACCTTGTAGTATTAGTTATTAAAATTACTGAAAATTAACACTGATAATATATTATAGTTTGCTTCAAATTTCAACTTGCTTAAATTTGCTTAAAATTTTCAGAATTCCATATAAAAATAATAACTGACTACCTGAATTTTAGGATTTTATGAAGGTTTGAGTAGAAAACAGAAGAATTTCATATGCTACTACGTAAATCCTGAAATATTTTCATATTTTATGTATATCTAAAACATACGCAGAATTTATTAATAATTGTCTATCTTTGCAATATAAAACGTTTGATCATTGATATCATTGAGTTATTTTGACATTACATTCCCCGAAATAAAATTCCCCTTTTTCACATTCCCCAAAATAAAATTTATTGTGTGGCACATCAATAATTCTACTCCCTTTTGTTTACACAAGGATAGATGCGATACCGTGTGCCAGTTGTGATAACTGGATTCCTCGTCCCCTGATTTACTGCTACGTTCTAGACAATTCGTCTAATTGCAACGGCAACACCGAGATTTGTCAGATTTATGATCGTTTCAAAGTATTTCAAGTATTTCGAAAGTTTACATTCAAAAGCCATCTGTAAAGTCGAACGCTTTACAATCTAAAAATATAAATTCCATTTTGACACCAGTAATCTTTCCCCTTCCCTTAGTCCCCTCTCTTTCAGTAATTTTTCGTTTCGAGTGTAACAAATAAAATCGAAAACGTTCTCGGGCATTGTACAAATATTATAGATAAGATTAGAAAATACAATGGGAGATAGTTTCTATTGCCTGAGACTGACGATAATTTTTAGTAATATTTTTCTCGGAAAAAAGAACAGAATATGCATTCTACAGAATTCTATTATAAAATTCTGGGAGATCCGAATTGCAAAAAGAAATTTGAATATTTGCCAGTTATTAACGAATGATTTCGATTATCGATTTTTAAAAATGTAGATCGACGGAGATGACTGAACGCACATCTTCGGCAATCCTGGCCATCAAGATGTCGAGTTTATGGCGACTATAAAAAGTAATTTTCTTTTACAAACTTATCCTCGACATCTTGAATAATTGCTGCCATTTGTAAAAATAAATATTTGAAAATGCGAATATTACGTTACCTCCATAAAGGAATATACTCGAGTTTATTTATGGGTTTCAAAATATACGTTTTTGTTCGCATTGTTTAGCAATTTGTACTGATATTTTTGTTGTACAGTTCGTGCATAAGGTACGGAATTTATATTATGTTAGGATAGTCCTTTGTAATTACGGTATATTTGTAGAGAATGACAAACACACATAAAATTTTCAATTTTTGTTTCAAAATAGGGATATGGGAATTAGTTGCGTCAAGATATTTTTAAATCCTTAATCCACTAAAATATATTTTTAAATCCTTAACCCATTAAAAACTAACGTCGCATTTGCAAAATTTTTTCGACCAATTTACACTACTAAATTTGTTATTTTTTTTATAATTATTGTCACTACATTTCATAATAAAAGAGCATTCCGACGACTCGTATTTTTTTTTTTGTCACTTGTTAAAAATTTATCGAGATATTTTTGTACCAATGATATTCGAATCGAAATTAAATCAATTGCTTGTAAACAACAGCGACCTGCTTATACGTTCATTCGAGAAGCAATAAAAATGAAGAGAGAAAAATCTGAACAACGCTATGTGAAAGTTGCGCATCTCGTGTAGGCAGAAGATTGGTTCTGGAATAAATTTATCGCAAATATGTTTTAAATGCATACGTAACGCCAGGTCGAATGCATATTGTAGCGATTAATGAATTTGGCTGAAATAGATTGAGGTGGTAATGGCGATGGTATATGTTCACGGACATGAATGGGTTCGTGCTGCATCGAAATGCATATCAATTGTTTCATGGAAATTCGAGTGTTACTTCCCTTCATTACTATTCACCGAATTATATGATTGTGCCCCGCACGTACATGTGCAATGCAGACAAGTTGATTTACATAATTCGTATCGATCACGAAATTGCGCGTTATTAGGTGAGTTAATTTGATCTGTCATTTCAAATGTGATTTCCGGATAAATTTTTGCAGTTACAAACGTTCGTGATAATGTTCCAAAGCGGCGAAAATAGATAACTAAGAGATAGGAAATATATGATAAATATAAGAAATAATTGCGTATTACGTGTACATGAACATAACGTGTATAAATATTTTAAAGTATGCATTTTGAGTATTTGTGTGTATATTTTAAGTAATCTTTCTTAATATTCGTTAAAAAGGAAAAATAAAGATGTCTGCATTTTTTTAAAAATAAACGTAAGCAGATGTGTACGAACAAGCAAGTTGCTTGACTGACGATTTGATTTTACTATATCGTTATTACTGGATCTTCATAACAAATTCATATTTTTCAGATAATTAATTAATTCTATACATTTATTAATCACCATTCACAGTTTAAAGTACTTTTATAAAATAATCGCAATTAAAAACAACGAAATGAAATAACATTGGCAATTGTAAATTATTAATTTATAGGGATGTTATTGCTTAAAGGCAAGAAAGTACCGAAGTAGTGTCATCGTTGTCTAGACTAGTATCACGAATAGTGAATGTATAGTAAAATAGTTAAATGAACGAAAGATTTCTTATGAATCATAAATGATTAACCACTACCTAAATTGTAAACTCTTTACGATATCATTTAGAACCAATTTAGAACCAATTTAGAAACAATTTTTTTCATCGCAAACAATGAATAGAAACGACAAAATTACTCGTTTGAAGGCTCATACTAAGTACGCTAATTAGAACATGTCATCGTTGTCTCGAATGACAAAAGAGAGCCGCTTAAAAATTTCTGATAAACAGAGTAACAGTCTAGTCACTATCTACAGTGATTTAAAATTTTTTGTAAAACAATTTTCAACAACGAGTGAAAATTACTTTTTAAAGGCTTATACTAATAAGTACATAGCTGAAACGCGTCATCGTTTTGTCTGATTTTATGATAAAGTGATAAAAGGGAACCACTTAACTTTTTAAATAAACGGAACAGTCATTATTTACTATGTAGATGAGTGTTTACTCTGTACTTGAGTATTATGCGGATTGGTTTACACACTGAAGCTTCAAAATATTACAGCGTACAGGGTGGTCACTGAAAGACTGACAAACAAAACAAAAATAACCTACAAACTCAATTTTTTACTATTTTATTTGGAAATATAATTAATGGAATTTTTTTCAGTATTATGTGTGAAAAATAACACGCCCCAAATGATCATCATTTCCCAAAAACGAATAAAAATGATTGAAAATGAACAAGTCGTGACTTTTTCAAACCCTTCAGTTTTTCAGTGGCCACCCTGTATTAAGCGAACATGTCAAAGGTACATGCTCCTCGCTCAATGTTAAATTTTTAGACTTTTAGCAACTTTGATCTGAGCGTCAAAAGTGTCAAAATTCTTTATGAAAATTTTGGGAATTACAAATTACGGATTGCTCGTTTAAAATCTCGTGGCAGATAGTAGTTGGAACGCATCATCGTTGCCACGTCTGCTGTCACGAATGGTAAAAGAGAGCCTGAGTTTCTTCAGTCGGCAGTCGGCGCCACATAAACATGTTGTCCTCGTATCCGCATAGACAGAAGGGGAAGAGGCTCGGATAATTATACAGCGCTCTCATCTCTCACCAAAGTGTATCCTCTAACTAGCGCTAATAACGCCGCTAATGCTCTTCCGTGGAAACTGTTCGTATCTAACAACCACTTCGCTGCCTCCTCCGCCGCGAAGATAAGATGGGAACAACGACAGTAGTAGTTTATAACCCGATCTTTCGTTTCTAGATGAAAATCCTATTTAAAACCTATTGGACTGATTTACCTTTTTAAAATGTTTCTAATTTCTCTCCGACAAATATGTACAATCTGTTACGTTTTTCCTTTCCTTTCTTCAAATTCCTGGCGTTAGTAGTAATCCGGAGTTTCTGCAGATCGCACGCATGCACGGTAATTTCTGTAAGATATTATCGAAAGTAGTGTCCAATATGTGTCTTTAACAATTTTTCAAATACATATATTTCTTTGTGTGTTGAAATCAAATGTAAATAAGAATTTTCGAAATTTGTTTATACATAAAAGATAATTATCGTTGTATTTCGAAAAATTCTAAAACATCTGCGTTGCAACACGTAAGTCGTGACATGAGTTGTCCGTGGCTTTGTCAGATTATCACAGCAATTTTTAATTGCACGTATAATTACGCGAGGAACTCGTTGCAAAATACAACGATTTAGGGCAATTTTTGCAGTTGCAAGGACCGTCAAAAATACGGATTGCAGATGACAATTACGATAGAAATGTAAGTGACGCGTGTAACCCAATTAGATGCCCGATCAACGCGCAACTACGCGCCGAGTGATTTAGTGTACAAGTATGCATAATATTGCATCAACAGGATGCGTATTCGCCGAACGTTATATTCCAGCAGATACAATACATGTGATAAATGATTTATGTTAATACCGTCTATAAATCAACGGTATTACATTATAGTGCAAAATAAAACACGCAATGTGACGTATCGATTTGAGATTGCTAACAAGTGCGTTGCATAAATCATCGTAAAACACACGGTCGCGATCGGAGCATGCTGTTCACATCAAACGACAGTCTCTAGAAAAATATGAAAATAAGAAAATAAGAAAATCGTGCGATAATCGGACGTTTTAAATTATGAATTTATCGCAAGGTGTGTTTTTCTTTTTTTTTTGTAAATTTATTTTCTACGAAATTCACATCCTGAATTTCTCTGAATATTGTTTTCTCGACGATGGCATACGTTTCATTACAAACGACTCCATAATTTTTGGCAAGCTTTTGAAATCGAATACCCACGTATATTTAAAAGCATTAAGCGCTGGACCGTGAACGTACGATTATTTTTCACAAAAAACTGTTCTCAATGGGTGTGTTAAATTCTCGATAATCAATAGATATTAATAATAATTTCCCGTGTATTTTTAACGAGTAATTTTTCACAGAAAGAGGAAAAAGAACCGGGAACGCCGCTGCGTTTTTTTTTATCTTCTCGCGGAAAATTACCCGTTCTAATTTTGCCACTTATCGTGATAACCTTCGCGAATAATTATTGGGCATAAAAAAAAAAGACTACATGAAACTACACATGTGTCAAGGCAGACTATAAATTTCTTGCTCTTGATTGATCAGTTTTATTTGGAATGGGAATTGCTCAGTTAAAGACAGAAACAATTAAGTTAATCGAGGTCGTAAAATGGAATCATAAAATTTCTTTAATCAACATTTGCCAGATAAATATTTACGATTCATTCCAATTCATTTGAAATTCAGATGCGCCGGTGGACAAAAGAAAGTTTAAAAGTAACTGTAGCCTATACTTACGCTATTATCGTGAACGAATAATTGGAGCGCTTGATATTTTCATTGCGTTTCGACATTTACAATTGACGAACGTTGTTACATTGCCAATTTTCCGCATTGTTAAGTTTCATGTTCATTTTTAGTAAAGCCAGCGTTTCATAAAAATTTGCACAAACCTCCATTTTTAAAAAAACCACGAAACTCGTTTCAATCGTTCTAAAATTTCAACAATGAACAAACGAGAGATATCTTCAGCCGCCTAATTATTATTACAATTCAGTTATTCCATTTATCTTTGATCATGTGCGTAAAGGTTTTGCAATAGTTGACAAATATTTGTGCACAATAGTGTATATTTATCGTGCGATTGACGCAGACATTATTCTAAAGAGTGGAAAGTTTTAAATACAAGATCGTATTGAACAGTCATCCAACACAAAAATAAACGTCTTAAAGTAGGAAAATTGTTTCGTTTATCGGCAGAATTGTTGAAATACTGGATATTTAAAATATAGGTATAAATGGTCGACGTAAACACTAACGTTATCGGCCTTCGGGTAATAAGTATCCACGTAGCATACTATATAACTCTTGACAAGGATAATTCAAATGGCAAGTTCTCGATATCTTTTTTTCTCTCTTTTTCTTGAATTTGTTATATACGACGCGTCACATAAGCAAGGAAATTACATATGCATACTGTGTGATACTCGTCGATGATTACAACTTGAAAATCAAACTCATTCTTACATAAGGAGACTACTTCTACTTTTCTTCTTAATAAAGTGAAAAAATTCTAAATAGACGATTCTTATTTTTCTCTTTCTTTTCTCTATGACCAGATTCTGATGATCTTCAAAAATTGAAATCTCTCTACGATTTTTGATCGTCATTTTATTGAGCTTTAAACATTAAGGTTGGGATTTTTTTGAATTTTTGTCGTTTGACACTCAAAGTACTATAAAATGGCAAAATTTTAGAATTTTCGAGAAATAAAGATACTTGTTATTACTTTTCCAACCGCTACGTGACGTAAAATCATCTCTGAAAACATCGAACCAAGGTGACTGTTAAAATAGAGGCCTTAAAACGAAGCGAAGGTAGATTCTTTAATCGAAATGTAAATTATAGATAATTTTTCATCATTATTGGTTCAAATATGCTAACACCCCAATGTCTCGCTGTAAATAGAAAACAGTTCAAAATCTGCAATAAATTTCGCATGACAAGTATCGTTGCACGATAAGAACAAGAGTTCTAAAACCAAAGAACAAACATCGTATTTTCTCCTCGTTGAACGAGACAGCAGCGATCGTTAAGAATAGCCCACAGTGTGCCAGGTTTTATCATTCGAAACGTGTCACTCGAAGTTTCGTCGTTGCATCGTGATTTCTCACCGTGTCTCCGCAGGAAACCGGTCGAGAGTAGAGATAATCACACTCAGCTAACCGCACATCGATCAGACAAAGCGTAAACACGATTAGTAGAACGTACAGCTAATGAACTAATCCCGCCACGTCGTCAACGAGCACGAACCCATCTCGCAGGATAGTTGCACGTTCACCAACATTCGTTATTCTTCCTACTACCCGCTCTCTCTTCTATTCCGGCTCTTTTTCCCTCGTCTATGGTCCAGAAACAAGCACGTTATTTATGGCTGGTCCGTTGCAACTCCGCTTGCGCATTCTGCTTGCAAGGGCTGTACCGCCGTTCAGCAACTCCGTGTATCCATCTTCCTTTCTTTATCCTTTTTTTTTTTTCATCTTCTGACGTGCAGTCGAGTCACCGTCGCGTCGCGTCCTTTTCCTCAAGTTCGCTGATTCGTTTGTGCGATCATGTTGTATTTGTATTTGGAGTTTCGAATTTCTTGACAGAAATTAGAGTAGATAAATGTGTTTTAGAAAGGTCGCGCGATCTCTTCGATAGTGTGGTGTTACGCAAAAGTTTGAAATAGTGTTGAAATTCTGTTGAAATTAATACGTGGGTTGTTTAAAATCGAACCAAGTCAGATCTAGTTATTTAGTAAGTCTAGGTGGAACCTAGTAAATTGAACACTCGTTGGATATTATATAAATAGCTATTAACTTGTTAACTCATTGTGGAATTTTCAGGATTTCCCAATTTTTCAGTGTTTCCCAATTAAAAAACGGAAAGCGTAATAGGTGGATCTTCAATAAGTTGAACTTATAACAAATTTTCAACATTACACAACATTACTAATCTATAATATAACTAGAAACTTTTTTTCAACAAATGGTATTTCATATACACTTATGAATGTTGGAATAATAAAGAACAATGTTTCTTCTTAATACAATTTTTTAAAATTCAGTAAACCCTTAACCACTTGCGCTGGCAACTAATTGCGGACCATAACGAGTGGAACCGTATACAATAATTCGTCGCTTTCTTTTTAAACTCGTCGGTATGATATCACTGGATAGAAATTATTGAGAAGTAATAAATTTATTATTTGTTTTGCCGAGATTATACTTAAATATACTTAAACCTGACAAAAAATATTGCAATTTTAGGACAAAAAATTTTCGAACTTTAATTTAAACAACTACGGTACTGTAGTAACTTTTAATGATCCAGTCAAGGGTTAAATAAATCAACCCTCGAATAAAATAAAAATAAATGAGAAATCAAAGAAATAAAATTGATAGTTGAATAAAATTAATTTTTCGCGAGAAATGCGAAGTTCGTACAGCGTGCACAATTTCGGGAAGGACGAATATCCAGCGTAAAAGGGTAAAGATATTCGAGAAGTCGCATAAACGCGCACTTATACGCGTACTTACGAACGAGGCGCACATCATACGCGGCACACATACACGCCCGATACTGACCTATACTTACAATTGCGCGCGTATTGGTGCAAAAGGCGTTATTTATGTCCTCTTTGTCGGGCCATCGATAACCGCTGTAGAGAACTGTGGCGTGGCCTAGTGCAGGCCCGTGTCGGTGTATACGCACATAAATAATGCGAGCGCAATTTCCCATGTAATTGATGGGGTACCCCCACCATTCCCCAGCCTTCCCTTCCCTTTTCATAATGGTGAGTGAACTGAGCTCTGGATGTTAGCCACAGAGCACCCTGTGGGGCGTAAACTCGACAATGCCTTCGTCACGCCGCGCATTGTTTGCCACCGCCGAGAGTTCACTCTCCGGGGTTGATTTACTGTCCCGGAGTTCGCTCACGAGCCACCCGACGCGGCACCCGACCCCGCAAAGAGCGTGTACCGAAATTTTCGCCGAAAGATCGTCGCTCTTCTGTCATCCTGGCTTCCAACCCCCGTTTTCTCCCGCCTTCAGTCTCCTCCGGCGCTGAAAGATGACT